>PVKU01003797.1:0-166467 GCA_004027475.1 Anoura caudifer
GGCCCTACTGACTATTTAAGATTGGCCGATATGTGTCATTTCCTAATAACCTCCAAAACACTTAAACACATTGAGGCTAGACCACAGATATTCAGATAGAAATTCTTAGACAGAAAATGTAAACCACATTTTGAAGTAGAAATTTTCACTTACAGATATTCTAATGTACAAGAAAGAACAAAACTGTTGAACTCACTTATATACTTAATGAATTATGTGCACTAAGGCAGTATGTATTTCATTTCTCAACTTTGTCCCATTGCTAATATTTTCCTTATTTTTAACCCTATTGTTTATTATTAGGTGATATTTTGAGATGTATATATCAGAGACCTATATGCAATATCTTTTAGGGTCTTTTTAAAAAATAAATATGATGTATTTTTATTTCCAACTGAAATGTACATGTAAAGTATTAGAAGACAATGAAATTGAACAACTTCATCCAATTTAAAATTGGTTGGAAGATTCTATGTATCTATTCATCTATTATATGCCTATATGTATAACTTTTAGACACGTATATAAAGGATCAAGGACACTGTCAAGCTCCATTATTTCCATGTCATCTTAAGTCATTTCATCATAAGCTAATGATTAATGATAACAAATGATCTTCTAACTGAAGGTATCTATCAGTTGTGCAGAACAGATATTTGGAAACTTGTGAATGGAATCTATAGAGTCTAATCTGGAAGAGACAAAGCACACAAAAACTACAAAAAAAAAAAAAAAGGATCAGATGGCCATGGCAACATGTTAGAAGTGATAGAAAAATCTTGAGTGTGGAAAGAGGATAAAAAAAAAAAAAAACTCTCCTCAAATACCTGAGAAGAGTAGTTCTCAATTTCCTGTGGATTAATTGTGAAATTATTTTGTCAATCTTTGGTTCAGTTCTTCATGAGCACCAATTATTGTTAATAATTTACCAAGTTTCCTATGTGGCAAACAGGGATTTACAGATAAAAAAATCATTACAGATCATTTTCAATGACTATAAATGTTAAGCCTAGACAACAACAGTGAAGGAAGGCACAGGTCCTGGCATGGAATGAGAAGGACTGACAGTGTTTAAATGTGGTAAAAAAAAAAAAAAAAAACAGAGAAAAGTGGACCTTAGAAAACATAGAGATATCCAGGAATAAAATGAAAGTCAATGGTAATATTGTACAAATTATTACATGCTAAAAATAACACACAAGCAGAGAATGTTTTCATTTTGATATGTTCTAGAGTATAGCTTTGTGGTGGAGTGAAGCTCAGGATGTTTGGGAATGTGTATTACATCCATGTCTACCATATAAGAATATTTTATTGACAAGACTGTATCAAAGTGATTGTGTCAAAATAGCTGTCTACATCCACCTGAAAAAACAACTGCACCAGAATGGCTGTTTCAAAAGATCAGAAACAATGCTTCCTGCTTGTGAACATCATGGTGAAATCACCTTACATCTCATGTCTCCCAGACTACATCACTGGTTACTGTCAGATTCCACACAGAACTGGCAGGGTGAGAAACCACCTTTGTCACTTATCCTGGCTGTTTGTAGATGGATGTGTAAGTAGGAGACCCAAAGTGGACACTAGATATTTATGATTTTTCTTGAAATATAATATTTTCCTTTATGATTCATTTATTCACTTTTTTATAGCTGCTTTTTGTTTTTCTATATATGGAATACTGAATATTTTATAAAACTATCATCCCAGTAGTGGAAAGGTACAGTACAGAATAAAAGGTCATCCCATGAGCTTCATGTTTCCTCCTGGGATTATGAAAGAACCTGCCCTTCATCATTCACTTAACCATCTTTTAAATGCTTGGATTTGGTAGTCACTGGAAATGTTCATGAATATTCTGGTTCTTCCCCTTCCAGGAACATGGTAGAATTGCACTCCCCCATTCTGCCTTTGTGGGTAGTCTTAGCTATGTGACTTTCTTTTGCCAATGAAATGTGAACAGAAATGATATGCAGAGCTTCCCTTTTTTGTTTTGGAATCAAGGTTTGAGATGGTTCCTCTCTTCAGTTGGGTCTCTGACAACACAGGACAGAACTCCCACTGTAATAGGAGGAAATTGGAAGAGTGTAACCCACCCTACCATCCTTTCGATGTTGTTTCTGTAAGTGCCAACTCTCGTATGTGGCCTGTAGATGAATAACATGTTTGTATAAGAATCCTAGGAACTAACTTCAAAAGATACAGACTCCCACCTTCGTGTACCCCAGCTCTGGGAGATTTGCTGACCTTTGCCTGTGGATCCAGGATGATGTAAAGTCAGTATGACATGAATCCAGGATGACTAAATCAGGATGATGCACACTGGACCATCACTTGCCTTATCAGAATGGGCTGTGCTTGTCTGCATGTAGAGAACTTTTCAACCTCCTCCGTTGGTATCTTTGTCCTGATTCCCATCTCCCTCCTTGTAAAAACCTCTGTCTGCACTGAGATGTGGAGATGGGCTTTGAGACAAGAATTCCCCATCTTCCAGATGGCAGGCATCTGAATTAATGACTTTCCTTTACATCAGCACCTGTCTCTTGAGTATTGGCTTTTGTAGTGGCAGGCAGTAGGACCTGCATTTGTTTACCACTGTTACCTTACATCAGGCATTAGTGTGACTGAAGAGTAAACTTCATTGTGTTAAGCTACTGAAATTTGTGAGCCTAATGCACCCTACAGGTATATTGGAAAAGAGCAGTCGTTCAGTATACTGGTATGTATGTGATTCTATATTCTTTCCATGAACACTTTATTTTCTCATAATAAAGGCCCTCAAAACAGAAAATCAAAAAACTGTAACATCTTCAAATTTTTATTCCTGATAAATTATTACTGCTTGCTAAACATCATATAAATCTGTTAAGGACTAATTATTTGTTAAAGTTTGAAAGTTATAGTTAGAGCAATAACTGAAACTAATAAGCATTAGGATTGCATTACAAATGGTTCAAGTGGCAATCTTTGTGAGCAGGTGACAAAGGATGATTAAAAAGAAATCTAGGGCTATTGTACCAGAAAGTAGGATTTGTTATCTTGTTTTGACAAGTGCAGTTTAGCTTTAATTGTATGTGATAACAATCTGTAAGGAGAGAAGAGAGTGGAAAGGTACTGGGATTCACCTTGGAAAGGTGATCCCAAAACACTTCAAGACTTCACACTGTTCTAAAATCTGCTGAGAAATGAGGTGTGACACTGCCAAGTTTCCATGTGAAAGTGATTATATTTGTGGATTGTGAAAGAATGAACCTAAATTATTCTATTGTATATTCTAGTTGATTGACACACAGATTTGCCTAATCAAGGATGTGTACTGACAATAATTAAGTGTCTTCTATTTTTCAATTTTCAAAAAACTACTTCATGATTTAAACTTTTTTTTCCCAGCAAGAATCCCTCACATGCTCTGTGTTCCTTTATATTCATCTGTTATGGTTTGGTTGTGATCCAGGGTTTTCTGACTGATGAGATATGTACGGTTTATTTCAAACCAGTGCAAACTCCAGCATCTCCCAGTCTTTGTATTTTTTTTTCATGTGCAATATTATGAGGTTTCATAACTTCTCCTGGAAATGTGGTTTTTACTGAATAAAAGAAGCCTAGTTGAACCTTTAAAAATGTAAATACCACCTTACAACTAGTTACCATCATATACCAAAGAATTATCCTAGCCCAGGATAAAAAGAAAAATGCAAAATAAGAAAGTGGAAAATGAATTATCCATTAAACTTGGTATCAAAACCTTCCTAAATGTCTCAAGGTATAGTTGCTTAACCTTAGATTTTTTTGTTGCTTTAAATATATTTTTCATATCTATCTCATATACTTTTCCAAAACAAGTTGACTTAATTATTTATAATAATGTGAAAGCTTGCATAAGTATTATGTATTAGAAAGAAGGATACTCCAGAAAGCAATTGTATATGATTTTCTACCTTTCCTTCTATTCTGTTACTTTGAATTCAGGTGATACAATCTCTCTTTAAACTTCTCACAGGATTACTTTGCATTATTCCTTATTTGTTCCTTGAAAAGTTTCTGCAGATGAAAGGTTATTTACTATAGCCCTTACACTCGCAAAAACTTAATAGGAAAAGTACTTATAGGCAGCACAGTGGTATCTGTCAGAAAGGCAATAATTTGGTTTCAGAGATCTGTCTGATACTTTTCCTTTTCCTTACACTCTGACAACTGATACAAAATTACATATCAAGCAACTCAAATGGACAAAAGTCCAATGCCTATAGGAACTTGTACAGAGGTTCTCAGTCATATTTCTCTACATGGTTGTTTCTAAGAGTGGGGAGTCACACGTGACTGGTGGGTGCTAGGGCAGAACAATAGTCCAGCAGTTCTGAAAGGAAGATGTGTGGTTCGAATGGCTCCTCAGGTCATTCTGATACGGCTTTGTGGTGAAGAGCAGGTGTGGGTTCTCTTTCTCCCCTTGAAAATCATTACCCTGATTTTGATGGAGAAAATATTTCAATAGCATGTGTTGGGGAGGAAATTAGATAACTTCTAAATTCTCTTTATCTTTAAAAATTATATTTTATTGATTATGCTATTACAGTTGTCCCAATTTTTCCCTTTACCCTCTTCTATCCAACACCCCCCCACTCCTTCAGGCAATCCCCTCACAATTGTTCATGTCCATGGGTCATATTTATAAGTTCTTTGGCTACTACATTTCATATAATGTACTTTATATCCCCATGGCTATTTGGTAACTACCTATTTGTACTTCTTAATCCCCTAACCAATCGCCATTTCCCCAAACCCTCTTCCCATCTGGCAACCATCAAAATGCTCCCTGTATCCATGATTCTGTCTCTGTTCTTGTTTGCTTAGTTTGTTTTTTAGATTCAGTTGTTGATAGATATATATTTATTACCATTTTATTGTTCATAGTTTTGATTTTTTTTAAATAAGTGGTTTGAACATTTCATATAATAATGGTTTTGGAATGATGAACTTCTTTAGTTTTTTCTTGTCTGGGAAGTTCTTTATCTGCCCTTTGATTCTAGAAGATAGCTTTGCTGAATAGAGCAATCTTGGCTATAGGTCCCTGCTTTTCATGACTTTTAATTTCTTGCCAATTTCTTCTAGCCTGCAAAGTTTCTTTTGAGAAATCAGCTGACAGTCTTGTGGGAACTCCCCTGTGGGTAACAAACTGCTTTTCTTTTACTGCTTTTAAGATTCTCCCTTTATTGTTAACCTGTGGCATTTTAATTATGATATGTCTTGGAGTGGGGCTCTTTGTATCCATCTTATTTGGGATTTTGTGTGCTTCCTGGACTTCCATGTCTATTTCTTTCACCAAATTAGGAAAGTTTTCTTTCATTATTTTTCAAACAGTTCTCTAATTTCTTTCTCTTTCTCTTCTCCTTCTGGCACCCCTCTGATGCCAATGTTGGAAAGGTTGAAGTAGTCTTGTAGGCTATCCTCATTATTTTGGATTCTTTTTTCTTGTTCTAACTGGTTGATTTTTGCTTCCTTATGTTCTAAATCATTGATTTGATTCTTGGCTTCATTCACTCTACTGTTGTTTCCCTGTAAATTGTTCTTTATTTCAATTAGTGTATCCTACATTTCTGACTGGATCTTTTTTATGTTGAAGGCCTCACTAAGTTCCCTGAGCATCCTTATAACCAGCGTTTTGAACTTTATATCTGATAGATTGCTTATCTTCATTTTGTTTAGTCCTTTTCCTGGAATTTTAATCTCTTCTTTCATTTGGGCCATGTTTCATTGTCTCTTCATTTTGGCAGCCTCCCTGTGCTTGTTTCTATGTATTAGGCAGAGCTGCTTTGACTCCATGTCTTGGTAGCATGGCCTAGTGTAGTATGTGTCCTGTAGGGTCAAGTGGCACAGCCTCCCCTATCACACAAGATGGGTACTCTAGGTGTGCCCTTCATGTGCATTGAGTATACCCTTCTTTTGTAGTTGAGCCCTGGTTGCTATTGGAAGGTCAATGGAAGAGATTGACCCAGGCCAGTCAGCTGCAAGGACTGGATGTGACCACAGACTATCAACTTCCACCCTCTCTGGAGGATCAGCTGTGTAGGGACAGGGTGGTGATGCTCTGACATGGTCTGTAGCTATTCACTGGGTTCACAGGCCCTGGGGTTCCCAGGGTGGTGCAGACCATGGTCAGCCCCCCCCGTGTTTTGTCCAGGGCCAACCTGCCTGAGCTATAAAGCAATCTTAGATTGCTGATACTTAGATTACAGATTGCTCTGGGCCTGGAGGTTCCCAGGTGAAGCCAAACTGTGAATCTAGGCTCGGTGTTGCTTGTGCCAGGCCTGAGGCCACTTAGCAAGAAGTCCAGGGGTTGGGGACTTGGGGCTTACTGAGCCAAGCTGTTGCTTACTTTATAGGGTTTAGGAAGTTGTGATGCATGAGCAAAGATCAGCTATTCATATCTTGGGTTGGCCCATCAGCTTGGCGGGATGGAGCTTCAGGAGATGTCCAGGGTGGGGCAAACAGTGTTAGCCAGGTTGATGGAGTCTCAGTTATGGCACCTGACTGCTGGCTGTGTGGCTGTGTGGGTGGAGGGTTCAAAAAAGGGACAATGGCCTTTGCCCCCTTTTTGTCTGGAGAAAGCTGTCCCCCAGCTCTTGCCTTGATACCAGACACTTCAGTTACTCCCTGTATGCCACTGGTGCCTTTCAAGCTGCTGCTCTGGTGCTGGACCTCAGAAGGAGTGTGTCTGAGTAAGTCTCTCTGTGGGTTCTTTAAGGGAATCTGCTTGGGACTTCAGAAGTTTCTTCCACCAACTCAGTCTCTGCTGTTTTTTGTAGCCAGAAGTTATGGGGACTTACCTTCTTGGCACTGGAACCCTGGGCTGGGGGGCCTGGTGTGGGGCTAGGACTCCTTCATCCTAAGATATCCTTTCCAAATTTTTGTCCACCACATGTGGATGTTGGACCAGCCCATTCTGCATCTCCACCCCTCCTATCAGTCTGGATGGATGTGGTTTCTTTAATTCCACAGTTGTAGTTGTCAGACTTCCACTTAACTCAATTTCTGATTGTTCTGAGTGATGCTTATTCTATATTTTAGTTGTAATTTTGATGTGGTTGTGTGAGAAGGTCAGCTGTGTTTACCTTTGCCTCGATCTTGACCATTAAATTCTCTTTAAAGTGAAATATTTTAGGTGCATTTTGTAAGGTTATTGAGTTTCATATAGCATATTCTTTGGATCCATTTTTGTTTGTCAAGGGTGTTCACAAAAATTCTGGATTACCAATAAGATTGTCAGGAAAGGACCCTGTACTCTGTCAATCTTAAATAAGTAGGCCCCCATTTTTTGTGCTATACAGAGCAGCATAGAGGAAATGGGCATATAAAAGTAATTTTCAAGGGTTCTGACAAGTCTTCAGTAGTTCTTGATGGCACTCTCTCCACTTGATCTGTGTGGTTTATAAGTTGTTCAGGTGGGTCCCTTCAAATTTCTGGGCTTACTAATTATTGGCAGCAACTAAGCCTGTGCATGAGACTTTTCCAATTTTCCTGTTTTTTTTTTTTTTTTAAAGGGATTTTTTTTTGCATTATTTCTGAGTCCCTTGTTTAATACCTCTTCTTGCTGTCCTCCTCCTCAGCATTCATGGCTCTTAATATTATATGGCCTCTATATATGACCTTGACTTTTTCTGTCTCTGTGCTTCCTAACTTCCTGGTATGTACACTGCATTCCAGAGAAATATTTCTTAGAGTTTTGCTTCCTCCTTTGACTCCAAGCCTTGTCCATGCTCCTCCTCTTTACTGGTTGTGCCTCAAGCTTCCTCCAAACCTGTGCTAATTGTTACATCCTGAGAGGCTTCCCAATTTGGTGAATAGCACCATCATCTACCATGTTACGTGAGACAAAAGCATAGGGAATATTTTTGATTCCTTCTTTTTCCTCTTCTACCATCTACCCAACAACAACTCTGTCAATCCTATCACCAGATATATTTCTCATATTCTAAGAACTCACCATTTCCCCAGTGACTACTCCAAGCCACTGCCTATTCTGGATGCTCAAAGCAAACCCCTAACTGGTCTTCCTATTTCCATATATAACTTACACAAAACATTCCTCACTCAGCAGCCAGTGTGATCTTTTAAAAGTATAAATCAGATCATATCACCACAGCTTAAAACCCTACAATGGCTTCCAGTGACTCTAGGAATAAGGGCTCTGGTACCTTCTCAACATTACCTCCTACTTTTTTCTTTGCCCATTATATTCCTGATTCATAGGCCTTCCTTCTTTTCCTTGAACAAGTGAAGCATATTGCATTTGTTGTTCCATCTGGGTGGAGTTCACTTAGCCCCAAATCTCTGCTTCTTAAAATTCAGATCTAATCTCAAATATCACTTCCTTAGGTGTCCTCAGTCACCAGGCATAAAATAATCTCCTCCTCTTCCCCTGTCAGTCTATATTCTATTAGTATATTTTGTTTTCACTGGCATTGTTATTTCTTACCATTTGTTTATTGTCTAGCTTCCCCCAGTCCACTAAAAAGGATATTATTATTCCTGTTAACCATTCACTAGATCCCCAATGCCAAGATCAAGTCCAGCCTATAAATATTGGTTGTCTAAGAAAAGTCTGAAATGCTACTTCCTTCATGAATGCCAATAGTTTTAGTTCTGCTTACGGTACCTACCTTACATTTACATACTTGTTTGTCCTGTAAGAGTTGCAGCTTTTCAAGGTCCCTTCCTCTATTCAACTTTTTATCCTCCAGAGTGCTTTTGGTGGGGTGCATGCTTAGTATATATTTACTGAATTCAATTATTCTATTTTTGTTGTTAAGGGAAATTGAATAACAAATTTAAGTAGTGCTGTTTAGTACCCAAGAGAAATAGAAAAATTAGCAATGCCTTAAACAGTTACTACATAGTGTGTTTATCTTCAGGTATTAATTCTAAAATATGCTGTATTTCCAGATTTCTATGTTCAAGAGCTCACTCCACAGAATATGCTAACAGTTGATTGGTTTAAAAGGAAAGGAAGCAGAACTGGCAAATCAATGCACAAAGGAAAAAAGGTCATGTCCTCAAAGGTTTGTTCAGTGCCTTCAGTACCTACTGTGTCATGGATTCATGAAACTATATATAAGCGAGGGTATGGGCTGGAGGTGTTAGGAAGAAAGATAGCAGTTTTTAAGCAGAGGGGAAAGGAACAAGCAGGAAAAAAAGGATGATGAAAAGGAGATGATGTTCAAAATTCAGCTCTTGAGTCAGAATAAGGAGGATATGGAAAAAAGTTTCTACATCTCTTCAGTGGTATTGGTTACTATGCTTTCTTCAGCAGGTAAAGAAAAGACACTGTCAACCCTCTGTAATGTGTAAATTGCCTTTAGTCACTCTCCCCAGGAAAGTAAGACATGTAAGCTTGGAAGTTGTTAGGCTGCCAATCCTATTGTCAGGCAACCAGGACATTAGAATTCAGACGTGCTGAAATTTCATTTGGGAGTTTTCTGCCACAAATCCCTAACATATGGAGAGACCTCTGGCTAGAAAATAAGTAAGCTTGACATGTAAATTTCAACTATATTTTAAACAGCTCTCCTCAAAGAATCCTGAAAACAAGTTACAAACTGAGGTATTCAAGAAGGCTGGGGACAGGTGAGAGGGAAGATAGGCAGTTTTTTCAGGCAGTACAACAGTTATCCATTTTAATAGCAGAGTCATTCTCTCATTTTTATTCATCCAACAACTATTAGTGGCAAGGCAAAGTGTTACAATGCTTTAGAATTTAGACTTGGAGTTGGAAGGCTTGGTTCAAATCCTGGTTGGGTTACCGTTTGTGATGGCTACTTTTATGTGTTACTTGGCTAGGCCAAGTTATTCAATCACACATGAAGAAGTAGGTGTTGTTGTGAAGGTAGTTTGGAGATGTAGTTGACACCTGCAGTCAGGTGACTTCACATAAAGGAGATTATCTTTGATAATCTGGGTGGATCTCACCTAATCAGTGAAAGGATTTAAGAGTAAAATTGATGTTTTCCACAGGAAGAAGAAATTGCAATTCTGGGCTAAGGCATTAGTTTCTGGCCTAAGAGTTTCCAGCCTGCCTCTGGCTTGCCTTCTTACAGCCTTATAAATTTCAGACTTGCTTAGCCAGACTACACAATTGCACAAGCCAATTCATATACATAATAGGGACCCCCAAGACAGAATTTATTTATAAAAAATTGTGCATTTATTCTTATATATTTAAACTTCAGTCACCTTCAAAGTACTCTCAATTTGATTCAATACACCTATCAAAATGTTTTTTCCACTGCTCAAAACAGTTTTTGAACTCATTAATTTTGATGCCTTAGGGCTTTTGCCATTTTTTGTTTCACCTCAGCAAAACATTTCCCTTTGTAGACTTTTTTTATCCAAGGAGGAAAAAAGGTACTGTGGGTAAGATTGGGTGAATAGGGATGGTGGGACATAGTGATCATGTTGACTGTGGTCAAAAAACTGCTGAACACTCAGTGTATTGTGGGCAGGTGCTCTCATAAATCATCCATCATGGAATGGGCAAACTCATTGAAAGAGTCTTCCAAAAAAATTCACTGATGCTGAATGCAGCCTCTCACAACAATACCAGCTGGTACACTGATGCAGATGGGCTTTTGGAATACTCATCTAGCAGGGAAAGCTTGTACTTCAAGAGGCCTGCCCTCCAGAAGATAATTCCAGGTTTTTTTGAGGGATGTGTGTGTATAAAATACATATATACATATATGTATGCACATGTACACACATATAAATATATGTATACATATGCACATACATGTATATAATTTTATCTCTCTGATAGAATCCTGGCTGATATACCTAGTAACTAGGTAGATCTTGGGAAAGTACCTTAAATGCTCTGTGCCTCAGTTTCTTCATCTGTAAAATAAGGATATCATGAGTGTCAATCTTACAAGCTGTGGTGAGGATTAAGTGAGTAAATAAATGTAAGCTTCTTAGACTGGGGACTGCATGTATTAAATGTTCTTTTTAATTATTAAGCACCCATTTTTTTGCTTATGGTAGTTGAGGGTGAGAAGTAAGGAAGATGAGATGTTTGATATTGAGAAACATGCCATTCCTCAGAGGACACAGGGCATAATCACAAGTAACCCTAGTACACACTCATAATTAGGGAAAATTTGGGTTACAATGCTAATAATACTACTAAATATTGCCTGAGGATAGGCAATATTTATCTACTATGTGTTAAGTATGGTCCAATTTCACTTGTTCATTTCAAAAATTTCTTCCTTTATTTATGTTCTATTTCAGTTAAACATTCATTGTGCTCCTGTTATATACAGCATAGTTCTAGATGCTAAAGATATAGTGTGAAATTTGATCCCTACACCTGTAATATATATTCTAGCAAGGACTACAAAAATACATAAGTTAAAAAATTATATAATATAATTAAAGGCATGGATGAGTTATCTGAAGAAAGATAAAGCACATAAGAATGGTTAGGGCAGGTCTGGTGACACTTAGGCTGAGACTTGAATCAGGAGAAGCAGCAACTTTGCAAATATCTTGGGGAAGATGATTTCAAGTAGAGAAAACAGCAACTTGTCAAAGCCCTTAGATTAGAATAAATGATATGAAGAAGACCATTGGGACTGTACCAGAGTGAACAATGGGAAAAATAGTAAGGAAATGAAATTGGAAAGGGAAGTGGAGTCCAGATTTTATACGGTCTATAGGCCATCAGGAGGAATTCTATTTAATTTTAAGTGTGAGATGGAAATACATTGATGCATTTTGAGTAGGGAATGCAGATGTTTATTGTAGATGCTGGGTGAAATATGGGCTCTGGTGGTGAGGGGGGTGGAGAAAGGCATGGAACCAGGAGACTGCACAGGACGCTATTAAAGTAGAATAGGTGGGGAATGATGATGGCTGCCACGTAAGTGGTAGAGATGGAAGAGATGAGAAGTGGATGATAATCAAGATGTATTTTCTTGATAAAGATGTAAGATAGAGCCTGAAATTAAGATGCAATTGCTGCCTTGACATCTTTGAGTTTCACAGGGCTCCAACATCCTAAGTACGAGATCCCTGTAGTTGCCAGTTGTGCTCCTCACCCAGAGGCAAAGGCTTCCCACCTGGATAGTTCCTGCATCAGTTGGACCAGCTGTAATTCACTGAGTCCTCAATCTAGCAAGTTTCACTTCTTTGCCAGCCTGTGAAATTATTCAAACAAGCCAATCACATCTTCCCACTGGAACCAAGACCTACTGAATGCTCTTGCTATTACAGAGCTTATCACCACAGCCCTCGTTTGTTCACTCTGTTCCTGAGTGGAACCCCTTTGTGGCGCTGCATGGGATATGCTGTCCTTTTACCATGGGCTGTTGAGTATATATGACTAATGAACCGCTGCCAGTTTCATCTGTCCAGTGTTGGGTGTCATGTGTTTGGTTATCTCTTACTACTTAAGGCAAGGGATCACTGGCCAAAAAGTATCCCTATCTGCACCTTTTACAAACTCTTGGACCATTGTCTGAGTGTTGTCCCATTTGGAGTAAAGAACTCTGGGAATCTCTTGCCCCATAGACACCCAAAATACAAATCAAAGTAACTGCTATCTGTACAAATACTAAGACAAGATTTTACCAGGACACTCTATAACTAAATGCAGGTTTGGCTGCCGGCTGCAATGAAAGCCAAACTGGTGAGACAGGTGCTAGTGAGAAGGAAAGTGGTTTACTCAAGTGCTGGCCACCTGAGAAGATGAGGAATGTCATCCCAAATCCCATCTCCCCATCTCAGTGCAGGCAGAGGTTTTTTTTAAAGAGGGAGAAGGGAACAAAGAAAGAACAAAGATTCAAGGGAAGTGGAGTTGATAGTTCTCTGTTGAGGGGAGTACATGCCAGTCAACACAGTGTGTTCAGGTAACTGGTTGAAGGTCAGCAAATTTCCCAGCTGAAACTTCCAAAGGTTGGAGTCTGTCTCCCCTGAAGTCAGTCTCTAGAATTCTCAAGCAAACAGGCTGTTTATCTGTAGTCACACATCAGCAGGGTCAGCATCCACATAATGTCTAAAGAGTGATGGGGTAGGTTACAATTCCCCACTGTTACATCCTTACCCTCTTTGGAGTAGTTCCAGGCATTACTGAATATGAGTAAATCATTAAATTTACTTCTTAAAATAAACAATGCTAAGCTCTTGAAGCAGGCATTCAATGGAACATTCACTTCCTCTGTAGACAGAGGTGTTTGGTTTAATTTAGAGGTTTAACAGGCTCCTCAAAAAATTCATATTTAAGTTACAAACTGGCAAGTGAATCTCCCAATGGGTGTCACTATTGCCACAGGGATTGATTAATCTAAATTCACACACCCTTACACCGATTCCAGACAGTTTCCTTAAGTTGTTTTTACTGGCCACAGAGGCGAATGTCTCTCAAGTTCATGCTTTTGACAACCACCCTGTCAAGTGGTCCTCTCTTTCTTGGTCAAGTACCTGTGATGCTTCTGAGGGTGGCACTTCTCTTACTCCCTGAAAATCTCAGTCTGATGCAGATCCCAGCTCATGGGGTCCACCATATTGTGGATGAGATACAAGAAATTCACATGGACTACTGAGTCCTGTGGACGAAAAGGGACGGCATGGTTTTTCTCTCAAGGGGAGAGACAGACTTTTCTCTGCCCATTACATAAAGATTCTTATTTACTATGCACAAGTTCGCTTTAGGTGGTTACCTTTTACAGAAAACAAAGGAGCTGATGCCACTAATCACATCACAGAAAAAGGATATTTGCAAATGAAAAGGGAAAAGTGGTTGAACCAGTTGCACTCATCCTTGGAAGGTTTAGCATGGATTTTAGGAAGTTACTTTGCAGCAAATGTTTGCTGCCTCAATTCAGGGAGTGGGAGTTTTAGGAAAAGCAAGTCTTGTAGCAGTCTAGGTACAGTGCAGGCCTGATTCCCCATGGGAGAACACATCCATGGGCATGGGTCCTGTGCATTTCTGAGTGGGAGCTGGGCCCACACCATGCAGAATGATCTCCTATATCAGTCATTACCAAGGTTTAAGTGGATGACAAGATATGAAAATGTTGATTGGGATGTAAAGGCTGAAATTAAAATGAATAGTAAGTGCTACCTTGACATCTTTGAGCCTCACAGTTTCTCCCAGTAGTTACTCTGCTTTTGCCAGATATTGTCTTCACTGTGCTAATCCCCACATCAGTTGCACCAATATTTGAACTGAGCCTTGTTTAAAGCATTCCCATAGCGAGTGGGGTTGGAATTGTACATTTTAGCAGAAGAGAATGGCAAACCAAGACAGAAATGTAGGGAAGCCCAGAAAGACATGTGATTTGGCTTAGCTGATTGGATACAGGAGCCAAGGCTGTAAACTTAGGTTGGCACATTCCTTATTGAAGACCTTGATACTAAGTCCATGTTGAGAGTCTAAATCTTATCAGGAAGAATTAGAACTTGTTGGGGTTTACTAGCAGTACTGAGGGCTATGTGTTTAGAAGGCTGCTCTATTAGCTGTGTAAGCTGTATCTTGGGGATGGGGTGGAAGCTGTGAGAACAAGTATTTAGTATTCGTTGTCTGTGGTCAGAAATGATAAAGGTCTTACCTGGAATGGAATCAGAAACAATGACAGACATTGTAAGAAGATAATAAGAATAAAAACCATTCAAATGGGTCTTGGTGGTTGAAGGAGAGAGAGGTGGTTACCAATGGTTTAAGGTGTCCATGCCTGGGGAGCCACCAGCAGGTGGGAAGATCCTAGGAAGAGAAGTAGGTCTGAGTCAAAGAGAATGATTTTAATTTCAACATGTTGAGTTTCAGCTGTGGTTAGGACTGTCACATTGAAGTATTTGAAGAGAGGGGCTACCCTTTTAGACAGAGCAGGGTTCCAGTTATCAGCTTAAATAGAGAAGCTACAGCAGTGGCTAAGATGACCCTGAAGGGAGCTCTCCTGAGCTCATATCCTCCCACTTTTCCTTACTCCATTCCAGCCAAACTGGCTCCTGCAGGTCTGGGAGCTCATTCAGCATGCTCTTACACCAGGCCTTCCTGCTCACTCTTTCCACTGCCTCAATCTCCTCCAGAATCTGCATGTCTCACCACCTCTCTCACTTTATTCAGATCTATGCTGAAATGTTCCCTCATCCAAGAGGCATTTACTGATCATTCTATACAGAATGGTACTCCTGCTTCTTTTCTCTATTATTTCTCATCCCCTTTCTCTGCTCTAGTTTTCTTCAAAGCACCTATAAATATTATATATTTGTATTTTGTGTGTCACTATTCTCACTAGAATGTAAGTTTTATGAGAAAGAGGACTTTTAGTTAATGCTCAATCCATGTGTTTGATATATAGATTACTATGGATTAGATGACAACAGGGATGGGAATAGATGGGGGGTGGAGGGGGGAGAGAGAGAGAGAGAGAGAGAGAGAGAGAGAGAGAGAAGGATAGAGATAGACTGGAGAGAAGTAGAAAGTGGATTGGGCACTGGCAAGAAGTGGTTTGGTTGCGCTTTGGTTATACTCAGTAATGGACATCTTGTTTATTTGTTCACACTTTTGCTGTTGGTGGCATGATTTTTCCCTGAGTGATTACCCTGGTTCAGCCCATGGTTCAGGTGGTCGTAAGTCTACTCCAAGCTCTATGTGGCATGTAATTCAGGACTGGCTAGTCAAAATATCAAGTTCAAGGTGACTGGTGCAGGGATACACATCTGACCCACTTCCATCCGTAAACACTAGGCTGAAGGCAGCATGCATAGTGATTAGGAGTCTAGACTCTGGGTTCCAAATGCTTCCTCTGTTACTAACTAGATAAATGACTTAGGCAAGTTACCTCCCTCCTCTGTGTCTCAGTGTAGTACAGGATTATTATGCAGATCAAGTGAGTTAACATAAGGAAAGCTCTTAGCTCAGTGTCTGGCACAGAATAAGAGTTCTGTAAATTATTATCATCTGGTGAGGAAAGAAGAGTGCTCCCTTCTTTTGAATTCAAAGCTAAGATGCTGTAGTCTTGGGCCTGCTGAGGGCCATCTTGCTGCCATATGGAATCCAGGAATAAATCCACATGGAGGAAAACTGAACCAGAAGATGGAGAGCTACTGACTCTTGATGATACTTCTGTTTTGTGTAAGTAAGTTTGAGTTAGCTTATCAGTCAGTTGTAATGAAAGATTTATAATCAGTAAACTTCTAGTAATGTTTCTCTTCATTTTGACATGCATTCCTTGCTTTCTTGTTTCAGGTGATTCTGTAACTTTTCCAATTTTCTTCTGTTAATGTCTCACAAGTCCTGAAAGCATCAACCAAACAAACATGGCTGGTGTGTGTGGTGTATGTGTGTGTAATTGCTCTAGCTATTTACTGGACTCTCGTCTGCTCTTCTTCTCTGATACATGGGGCAGAAGAGACCACAGAGTTCCATCTGTACCATCCTCAGAGTTCAGAGCAAGGTCAGCCCTTCATGTTCTTTTTCTAGGCTTTACTCATGTTCTTTTCTATTTTGTTACTTTTCATAGAGAAAACACACAGCTCCTTCCACATTATTGTTTGCCTCCTCACTCTACTGTTAAATGCTGCTTCAGAATGAGAAAGGAAAGGTGGGCAAGGACAAAACAGGTATGTGCAGCCAAATCCATGGCAGAGCCTTGCCCTCTCTGAGTCCAGGGGTTTATGATCCTCCATCCCAAGTCTCTCCTCTCTGTGTCTCCCCATCTCAGCCCAGTGGTACCCTAGGGGAGAGAAAGCTATTGGAAGCTATATATTTTAGCTTTAATTGTTGACACTTTCTCTCAAAATTATATACACTCAGTTTCTAACACAAGGGTTAGACCCTGTAGGTATCCCATGTCTGCTTCTCATATCGACCAGCTCTTCTTCCTGAGATGGGAGGCAAGGAGGAGGAGTTAATGAATGCATAGAACCATTGTGAACTGTCCAATAGAGAGTCACCTCAATATAGGAAAGAGGCAAGACTCCTTCAGACTTAAAGGAAGGTTGGGAAATGAGGAAATGATGTGCAATACTTGGGATGGGAAATAAGGAAGAATTTCAGCCAGGGATCATGAAAGGATGGGCCAGCAGCAGGACTTTCTGTAGGTAGTGTCATCCTACACAGGCTGGCCCTTCTGACCACACTAGCCCCTTGTCAGTCTATCCTTCCCTCACTATCCTTGTCTAGCCACTCGGATTTCTCTCTTTGACTTGTGGGCCTTCACAGATGCTTTTCTCTGTGCCCAGCACATGCCTAAGTCCCAGCTTAGGTGTCATTTCTGCTGGGAGACATCACTTGCTTCAGGCCTTGGTTAGCTCCTCCTGCCATTTGAGCCTGTAGCTATCTAAACTTTCTCATCACACTTCCCATCATACTTGATCTTTGTTATTGATATCATTATCTTTCTCCACTGCTAGCTTGTGGGCCCCAGAAGGCAAGAATGGTGTTTATTCTGCATTAATTACTGCTATAGCCCAAGAACTTAGCACATTTCCTGGTCATATTAGGCACTCAATAAATGTTTGTGGAATGAATAAACTCAGTGTGAATACCAAGTATTCTTAATTGAAGATCTTTTCTTTTGCAATGGAATTATACTTGCTTAATCTGTTGTCTTCTTTCTACCATGTCACATAATGCTAGGTAAGGGGATCAAGTCCCTGTACATATTTATGCATAGCATGTCTGAGCAAAAGCAATCAGCATAGAGTCACCCAAAGATGATGCTGTCAATGCAGATTCTTGTCTTTTGAAAACAAAAATAGGGATAGTAATCCATTTAACTAAAATGTGATATTTTTCAGTAATATAAAATATTCTTTTTCTCCAAAGGGTTTACGTCAACCCGCCCCCCCTTACCCCCTCCCCTTTTTGGCTTCCTGTCTAATTTTTATTTGCATGGATGGAGACAGCCACTGACTGCTCTGTTGGGCCTGAATATATCAGGTGACTTAAAAGCAGCAGGTTCTACAACCCATTATTTATCTCCCAAGCTGTCTAGTCTCAGAAATTCACTTTCTGTAACAGTAGAATGTGTGTTCTCTCTCCCTGACCTCTGACCTCTGCAACCTTACTGGGAAGAGGAGCAGGGGAAGAACTAAAAATCTGTGTAATGAAGGGAAGAGAGGAACAGAGGCATCCTATAAATGAAAGAGAGGTTCTTTACTGTAACAAGTTGTACTGTATAAAATGATTTGTGTGTGCATGATTGCTTTCTTTCTAGCCTCTTCTGACACTTGGTAGTTCAATTCATCATAGCTACTCATCTACCTTAGCCAAGAAATTACAAATGAAGCAGAGAGAACACAGTGAGTGACTGAGTGAGAGAGTTTCTGAAATTTGACAATCACAGATAAAGTTAAAACAGTGATGACTGGTGTTCGTATAACAGTCATCAAAGTTGATGTTTAAAGTTTATGGTGCTTTAGTTAATGAGATACTTGAGCAGAGAAATAACATCATTCAAGTTAACTTCAGCTAAAGACTCAAAATACCTTCATACCTCTTTGTTTTTATCTTGTCTTCCAGGGATAGACTAAGGAAATCTGTTCTTAGTGGCAGTGTCTATGACAACAAACTCATTTCATTTTTTTACCTTTATGCATATGCTAAACAACACTGAGAAACTTTTGTTATCTTTTCTAAATACATCATCAAGCAACTGGAGTCTGCCACCACTGCTGAAATGATTTGAATCCATTACAGGTTATCCTGGGATTCAAAGGCAAGACTATGGGTGAAGACTGGACACAGTTAATAAACCAGACACCCAGGCATTATGACTAAGGAAGAACTGTGTTGTCCTAATCTTCAATAATCAATTAGTCTTTTTCATAAGATGCAAACCTGGTCTTTGATGGGAGAAGTTACAGACTCAAGAGGATGAATTACAAGAGAAGCAATAGAGGGCAAGGCATAAATGCACGAATATTTTTTTAGTACTCATCATACACAGAACACTGGGAGAGAAGCAAAAGCACAGCCTTTTTTCCCTAACAAATTTGATTAATCAAGATATTTTAGGATTCTAGGCTTTTGTGTGTATGTTATGAATTAATGGTTTAAAAGATTCTTAACAATGTGGATATTTTCTAGCACTTCCACCCATGGCCTGTATAGACTTGGTCATTTCAGCTCTTATAGCATTGACTTCTGAACTTGAATGGCCATTAGAATTCAGGGGATAGCTTTGCAAAAATACACATTTGCAAGTCCAGCCCAGGCCTACCCTCTTAGATTTCTAGGAGTTTAGCCTAGGTACATATGTTTTTATAAAGCCTCTCTGATAATTCTGATAATTAGCTGGTTTAAAGTATATATTACACTATAATGTAGGGTCTCTTGTGCAGTATTATGAAAAACAGTAATGTATGGGGATATGAATATTCCTTTTCATGTTGGTTGCGTAATTATGGGTTTGAATAGTAGATTCAGCATATTTCAACTGCAACATGACTTTAGGCAATTTTCTTATAGCCTCATCTGTAAGGTGCTGTGGTGTTAAAAACCAATGCAACATAATCACATCAGGGAATATGGCACTTAATAAAAGTTAGCTGTTATTATTAATAAAGTTTGAATATTTATGTTCATATTATATATTTGCATTGCATATTATAAATGTTTTTCTATTAAATATCAATGTCTCTAAAATGTAGAATATTCAGAATTTTCTGCAAATAGTTTTTAAGGATTGGCATTATATAGTTCTCCATCATTTTTTATTTTCCTGGCATTTAGGACAGTGCCTGGCATATATCAACTGCTCAGTAAAACAATCAGATTCATCTATTTAAAATCTGTACACCAATATAAATATTCAGACTATATGAGTGCACATTGGGCAGTGATGAAAGTTAAAGAAAACATCTTAGAGGTTGGTTCGCATCTTTCACATGTGGGGCTTCTGAAGGATAGGTGGAACCCATCCAGCATACCCACTTAGCATGTCTGACTTTGTAAGGTAAAACACTGACTAACAATAATCATTTAGGAAACTAAGGAGGCGAAACACTATGATATTAGAAAAGCAATGAAGAGACAAACACTTAGGGAGCATTTGTTTCAGTGCAAGGTCACTGTTCATTAATACTCATACAGATTGCTTATTAACCACCCAGAAAATTCACTTCAAGTTTTCAAGCTACATAATACTCAAAATCATTACCCAAATATAGATTAGGAGATGCAGGCTTGCTGCACAGAGAGCTAAAGCAGTTGTAAACCATAAGCTCCATCGATTTTGAAAGTGGAGATTATCCCATGTATGACTTATCCCACTCTATCCACCCCCGCTCCCAGTACATGATACTTCTCTTTCCAACCTGTTTTTGAAAGGTTTTAAAAGGGACTCAGCACTCTGGGAAGCAGCATTCTACAGAGGTGCTGGTTGGAGGAGGAAAAAAAATATCACCCCATGCCATGGGTACCCACTGGGCAGCCATGGGTTGGCTGGCCTTGCAGGTGTGCTTCTTTGAGCCTTACACAGCATCTTCTTGCTCATTTTTATCTCCTTGCACATGTCTGTACTTAATTGAATGAATGAATGGAGTCACTCATTCCAGTGTGAATTTTCTTTTTTTTAATTTAAGTTACCTGACTCTCATGATAGGCTCATTATCTAATGGGGCAGGGTAGCATAGACATTTACTCACTACATTTCAGATATGCAAAATACAAATAGTAACTATCTTATAACCAAGCTTGCCTTCCCTGGAAGCCACCTTCCTAATGATGGCTGCAGAAATACCAGTTTGCCAGTTACAGATAGTTCAGTATCTCTTGCTATAAAGCAGGGTTTGTGTTGTGGTAAACACAGCACAAAGTTTAAATTTCCTGTCTGTTTCTTTCAGCACAGAGGGCCTCTCTTGCTTCTGTTCTTTGCAAGATGATATTTGTGTGCAAGCAGATGCTTAAGTGTCCACATGGGAACAGGAGAGGGAACTTTATTTACTGTCCTCTGGGATTTTGTTTGTATTTCCTGAGATGTCTCATTCCCTTGGATCACTGAGCAAACAAGTGATCTTGGATGTCTAGTGTTGTGTTGCTGGTCCTGCCTTGGGTATTGTGCTGACAGCTGATGCTCCAGTCAGCGGTGATCACTTCTAGTCATGAGTTTTCCCACCCTGTGAGCTCTGTCCAGATGCAGGCCTCTCTTCATCCGCAACCTTGCACACCACTCATGTATCCCCCACTGGAGCATAAGGGGGCTTCTAGATCTTAGACTGTGGAGAATCAGGAGAGCTACCTCTATCCATCCAGCTAGACAGCTTCCCCAGCCAGTTCCATCACTCTTCCCACCCCATAGTGCTCTGGCATCACAAGCAACACAGGGTTTCTTGGGGGGCCTGAAGATTTCTGAGAAGTGAGAGAATAAAAGAAATGAGGAGCAACAGCTGTAAAGGGTGGCTCTGCTGCACTGCTCCACAGTTCACCTCTCATATGAGGGGTGGTAAAAATTTAAGATGATCCTGATTTCTTTCTTTCTTTTTTCTTCTTCTCTTTTTCTTCTTCTCTCCCTCTTAGTCAACTCAGCCCTTTCCTGTGCTTCTTGGTGGGCTTTCCATTTCCTTTCAGCCTGACAAGTCACTCCTAAATCTCATCTCTCTTGATCCCTCAAAGGTCTTCATGTGCCCCTCCTGACTGCAGGACTGAGGGAGGGCTGTAGGGATAAAGTCTGGATAACCGCAATAGTTTTTGAGGATTGCCGTGACAAAGTCCTACTAACTAGGTGCTTAAACAACAGAAATTATTGTCTCACATTTATAGAGATCAGAGGTCTGAAATCAAGGTGTTGGCAGGTTGGCTCTTTTTAAAGGCTGTGGGGAAGAACCTGTTCCAGGCCTCTCTCCTTGGCTTGTAGATGGTGGTCTTCTCCCTGTGTCTTTACATTATTTCCTTTTGAATGTGTTGGTGTCTAAATTTTCCCTCCTATAAAGATACTGGCCATATTAGATTAGAGCCCACCCTAATGACCTCATTTTAACTTGATTACCTCTGAAAAGACCCTATCTCCAAATAAGGTCACATTCTGAGGCACTGGAGATTAGGATATCAACATATGAATTGGAGGTGTGAGGACATTATTCAGCCCAAAACAATTACCAAGAAGGGAAAACACATTGGTAAACATTTCAAATATTCCTGTTTCTCCACCACATTACATCTCTGTGCTAGGATGGAGTAGGGGGTTGTAAATGCTCTGGGGGTGACTGTATTTTGTGGCTTTAAATGAAATTAGAAGTTGCCTTCTCTTTCACAGCCTGGCTTGTGATCTCACCTTTAACAGGAACCTAATCAACAAAACAAACAAACAAGCATAATATAACCAAAGATACTGAAATTGAGAACAGGCTGACAGTCACCAGAGGGGAGAGGGGAGGGAATTTCAGGAGAAGGAGTGATGGTGAAGGAAGAGGAGTTGATAAGTTCACTTTAGGGTTTGAACTACCTGAGGGATGTCCATGAGATGCCCTATAGAATGATCCATGGCTTTGTGCTCTTTACACAGTGTTTGGTGCTCAACTACCAATAGAAGCAAATATTATTATGATCCCATCTTACAGATAAGGAGCTGAAATTCAAAGATGCTAAGTAGCTTACTCAAGGTCAATATCAGATCTATTTTATTCCAAATCCAAGGATACAAAATGGTTCCAGTCATTTTCTCACATATCCAAGACAAATTCATCCCAGGAACCACTTCTCTTTACTCACAACATACATTCCCTGTTTGATTTGCTTTCTTCCAGACCTGCGGCCTATACACATCAAACCCTGCAATGAGCTTCCCTGATGTTAACATTTGAACTTACATGGAAGTCTTGAATTGCCAATTGTTAGTGATATTTTAGAAAATATACTCACTATTTGGCCCTATATTAAATATATTCTAAATGGCTATAATATCAGTTTAGAATTCACCAGAATCTTGGAAAAAAACTCTTTGTTTCAAAGGTTTATAATTTGGCCAAGTGTGATAAATTTTTTTTGCTTGTTTTTGTTTTTAACATGACATGAATACTATTTTCAAAAGAGCAGTTTTCTGGATATATGTATACTCATTTTTATGATACTTCTCAAAAATGTTTTGTCATACACACTCATTATAGAAATTTTAATTTCTTTTAAAGTTAAAAGCTATTAATATTTTTTGCTTGGGATAATCTACATGTTGTATGACAAAATAATATAATGTCAACTTTGGATATTTTAAGTTATAGAAGGGTAAAGAGAAATTTAGTGGATTCTAACTCAAACAATTTCAAGCCAAGGCAAGAAATTTTGCCGGGTATTAGTTCCCAGTGGGAATTAGTGCTTTAGCTATTTTTCATACATACAAATTTATTAAGCTGGCAAGATAGTGAGATTTAGACAGCACAGTTATCTCCACTCTGCATGCAGAGGAGCTATCTGTAATGAAAGACTTGCTACATAGACTCTAAGGGAATGCTAAAAGTCACTGGGTATTTGTTGATGGAACACAAGCTCATTACCCTCTAAAGATGGGATATAAAATAGGCTTAACAAGCTGACTCTAGCTTTTTGCCAGAGCACTAATTTGGGGGATTGGTACCAGTATCTGGTTGCTTTCTCTTAACAAGAGACCTGAAAGTAAGGATTCAGCATAGACTGTTATAATGTTTTCTACTTGAGGAAGTGGGGCAGAGAAATGCCTCTTCTGTGGACACAGATGCACATGGGTGAATGAAAAGAGCAGAGAAATTAAAAGAGGTGGAATGACATTCTATATGCAGCTTTAAGTGAGCAAAACCACAAATGAAGGTTATGTGCTTATAAAGTGAGCCACAGTGCAGCATTTATTTTTGTCAGTTTGTTCTTTATTTCCATGTCTTGTTTTTTTTTTTTTTTTTTTAATTCTCCTCCCTCCATTGTTTTTGTCAGAAAGACCACTCTAAAAATTCCACCAATTACTATCTCTGTGAACTGGGGCATATTCTTAACTTTTCTGAGCTAGAATATTCTCAATTTATAAAATAGAAATAATATTTATATCTACTTCAAAGTGTTATAATATTAAATACAATAATGTCTATAAGGTACTGAGACTAACATCTGGTCCATGACACAGAATTAACACAAGTAATTACTATTATCTTTATAATTTGGGTAAATCTAGTAAAATGCAGCTGATATCTCATTCCGGACTGTTGTGATTCTTTTTGCTCTGCCTTCTACTAGAAAATTATGTGTTGTTTCTGGGTTCTGGATTGCCCAGGAGTCCTCCTTGATAAAAGCAGAGAAAAGAGTGTTATGGTGTGGGATAGAGTTGGAGGGAAGACTAGCTGTGGAGCTAGAACAAAGCTATGAGTCTATGTGGGCCCTCCTCCCTTCTCCACGGTAGGTACCACTTTCTTTTCCGTCATTCTTCTCTCATACATCTCTTTCAACATTGCCAGTGTCCTCCTCATTCTCTCTTATTTACTTCTTTTTCTTTATCACTTTTTTCCTAGTTAGGTCTTGAACTGCTAAAGGGACAATAAACTCAGCCTAATAGGCCCTGTGACATTACCATTCTTTTGCCTAGCTCAACAAAGCCTCAGATGGGAAGTGTGGATAGAGCAATGTGCAACATTGCTGTGTCAGGCTCTCGTTCTTTGTAACTTTTCTCAGCTCTCCTCATTCACCATCTTAGTGTTGTCATTTTTCCTTTAGTTTCTGATGTTTACACATTATTCTCTGTTCTGATCACTGGTCCAATTTTTGTCTTGCTTACAGCCTTCATCATCTGTCTCTACCATCTTTCCTTAAGAAGCTGAAATCTTCATTAGCTGGTTTAACACTTATTTTTTTTTTTTTAATTTTTATGGAGAGAGGAAGAGAGAGAGAGAAATTGATTTATTTGTTGTTTGACTTATTTGTGTATTCATTGGTTGTTTCTTGTGTGTGTCCTAACTGGGGGTCGAACTCACAACTTTGGTGTATTGAGATGATGCTATAACCAACTGAGCAACCTGGCCAGGGTTGCTTCTTATTCTGCATATTTTCATGAGTATATTAATATTAATATTATATTAATATTAATATTGTTGTACTTGATTCTATATTGAAAGTTGTAGAGAGACCAATATTGAGTAGTATCTTCAAAAGTTCAGTGAATAAATACTGTTTTCCCACTTTTCCTACCCAGCTTTTCTAAAATGAATCTGGATAACTCTGAGTTTTATAGAGGCTTTAAACTGAAGTTATCATAGTTATCATCCTGGGAAAGGGGTGCTTTTCTCATAACCCTGACTGATGCATTCACTGTTCACACTGCTCTTCTATAAAGGTGTACACATTGTGGTTTAAGGAAATGCTGATTAGATAGTGTTGTCTTCCTTTCTTTCTTCAGGGACTGAACCATGTTTTGAAGAGTCATGAAACTCCTTCAATATTTGAAGCTTCTTTAAGAAAAAGAATACAAAGTTGCGAATATAAAATTAATATTTATCCAAAGTTAAAAAACAAATTATAGGTTACAATTTTTAAAAGCTGGAAATCTCAATGATGATACAGTTTTTAAAAATAATATATATTTTTATTAATTTATCCCTTGGCATATCTCTATAACATTTTTTTCTACATTTTTGCTTGCATGCTCTTTAATTGTTTCTTTATATGACAAAGATTTTGCACTATTGTTCTATGTACGCAGTAGATAAAATTCATTCTTTCCTCTATCATAACTGAAGAAAATTTGCACATTTTTATTGACAGAACAGGTTCTTTCTTAGTTCATTTGTGCTGCTATAACAAACTACCACTGACTGAGGGCCTATAAACAACAGAAATTTATTTCTTACAGACCTAAAAGCTAGGAAATCCAAGACCAAGATGCCAGCAGATTCAGTTTTTGGTGAGAATCCATTTCCTGGTTCATAAATAGCCATCTTCTCATTGTGTTCTCTCATAGTAGAAAGAGAGAGAGCTCTCTGGGGTTTCTTTCATAAGGGCACTAATCCCATTTATGAGGGCTCTACCCCATGACCTAGTCACCTCCCAAAGATCCACCTCTTAGCACCATCATGTGAGGGTTTAAGTTCCAACATATGAACTTGGGGGGTGGGTGCATAAACATTCAGTGTATAGCAGTTACATTTCTGGTTATTGATAGTGCAATTCTAAAACACATTAAAATGCATGTAAAATGTGGATTTACTCACAGTCATATTTTCTGTTTGTAGTACTGCTATAGGTTTGTGCCCTAAAAATACAAAGATGTTGATAAATGTTGTTTGGTACAATTCCCATCCAAAAGAAAATAAATATAATGTGCTTTATAATGGGATATTTTGCATTAGCTAGAATATTCCTGAGAGAAAAGAATTTCCATTTTGTTCTCCATTGAACAATTTTACATATCTGATGCTTAGAAGAATTTTTTGTACACAAGCTCTACAGAAATGGGGAATAATACTAATACTGGTCTCAGAGGGCTGTTGTAAGAATTAAATGAACTAGTATGTGAAATTATTTGACACATATTGGGTGCTCAATAAATGTTGGCTTTCATTCTATATAGATACAAAACAGAAGAGAAGTCATACACCTGGGGGCTGTGAGATAAACATAAATGAAAAATTGCTTCACTAATCTTCACAGACAGAAAATGCTCCCAATATCCTATAGTGAATGTCCTAGCAAGACAAAGTTGTGTAGCATGCCAAATAAGTGGTTGAGCTGAGAGTTAAGTGATAAGATTTAGATAAACAGAGAGAAGAATGAAGGAGATGTATCTGTTGGGGATTGACATAAAGAGAGGACTGGATTCTGGAAAATGTGTGGCCACTTGTACTGTAAATAGTGATTTCCAAACTGTATTTCCTTAGAATGCAATAAATTGGACCATGAATTTAAGTCACAAAAATCAACTTTTGGTTATGTTTGTGACATTTCATTCCTTTCACCAAAGTCAGTAGATAAAATCTTACTTAATATGTTTTTATTCCAATTAAAAAAAGAAAACACCTAGGGGTGGCTCCTACTGCTCTGTTAACAAATTCTGTGGTATAATGGGACAAAACAATGCTTATCAAGTGGAATATTCAACAGAAAATCCTGTAAACAACTGTGGCAGACACCATTGTTTGGCTGGAGCAATTTTCCTTCTCAATCCCCTTCTTTTTATGGTTTTCCATTAAAGGCAATAAGGCATTAAATGTTCACATTATCAGCCCTGGCTGGTTAGCTCAGTTGGTTAGAACATTGTCCCCATACATCAAAGTTGTGGGTTTGATCCCTGGTCAGGGCACATATAAGAAGCAACCTATGAATGCATAAATAAGTGGAACAGCAAATCAATGTTTCTATCTCTTTTTCTCTCTAAAAATTAATTTAAAAAATGTCCATGTTATCAAACTCCCTTGACAAAGCCCCATAAGTAGAACTGTAATGGGGATTTTCTGAGAAAATTTTTGTTTTTCTTTTGGGGATAGGTGGGACTGGAAAAATAGCCCCTTTCTCCCTTCCTGCTGTCTAAAGGGCCCGGAGCCAAAAGCTGTAATCTTGAGACAAAGAAAAGAAGACCAAGAGAACCACAGAGATACTGGCTCTGGACATAGATCCACCAAAACAATGTCATCAACCACAGAGTTAGAACACACTCTCTCTCTCTCTCTCTCTCTCTCTCTCTCTCTCTCTCTCTCTGTCTCTGTCTCTCTCTCTCTCTCTCCTGTTACTCATGTTAAGTAACAATGGAGGGGTAAAGTTTTGAAATAAACAACTTTTTATGCCATTTAAAAGTTTTCACTTATATACTAACCAGTAAGTCAGGGAGTTTGTGTCTTTTACCCAAATTACTATGTGTCTTTGGCTAAGTTATTTAAACTCTATTTTCTCATTTATAAGAACACCATTATACTAACCTATCTTATAAGGATATCATGAGCTCTAATAAATAAGTCTAAAGTGCTTTATAAATGCTTAATGATGATAATGATCAGGCAAGCAGAACCATTTTTGTAGGGCACAGAAATTACCTCCCCTGAAGGAGGTATCAACAAAACATAGACAGGAAATAGTATTTCTTATGAGAGATTATGCATCTTCCTAAGGAAAGGTGATCGTTTAAACCCTGAGTATCTAATTGAAAACTAAATGGAGAAGATTATGGTGTTACAATTGGGTTTATTCAGAAAGCAATTGAAGACGCATCTGTTGAAGATGAGACTCATTTTATTCTCTCTATTTTTGAAATATATATTATTGATTATACTATTACAGTTGTCCCATGTCTCCCCCATCATTCCCCTTCACCCCTGCACACCCCCTCCCACCCACATTCCCTCCCTTTAGTTCATGTCTATGTGTCAAAAGTTCTTTAGCTTCTACATTTCCCACACTATTCTTGCCCTTCCCCTGTCTATTTTCTACCTGCCATCTATGCTACTTATTCTCTGTACATTTTCCCCCCTCTCTCCTTCACCCACTCCCCTGTTGCTAACCCTCCATGTTATCTCCATTTCTTTGGTTCTGTTCCTATTCTAGCTGCTTGGTTAGTTTGCTTTCATTTTTGTTTTGGGTGTGGTTGTTAATAATTGTGAGTTTGCTGCCATTTTACTATACATTTTTTTATCTTCTTTTTCTTAGATAAGTCCCTTTAACGTTTCATATATAAGGGCTTGGTGATGATGAACTCCTTGAACTTGACCTTATCTGAGAAGTGCTTTATCTGCCCTTCCATCCTAAATGACAGCTTCACTGGTAGAGCAATCTTGGACATAGGTCCTTGATTTTCATGACTTGGAATACTTCTTTACAACCCCTTCTTGCCTGTGAGGTCTCTTTTGATAAATCAGCTGACAGTCTGATGGGATCTCCTTTGTAGGTGACTGTCTCCTTATCCCTTGCTACTTCTAGAATTCTCTCCTTCATTTTAGCCTTGGCTAATGTAATTATGATGTGCCTTGGTGTGTTCCTCTTTGGGTCCACTTTCTTTGGGTCTCTCTGAGCTTCCTGGACTTCCTGGAAGTCTATTTCCTTTGCCATATTGGGGAAGTTATTTATTATTTGTTCAAATAAGTTTTCCACTTGTTGCTCTTCCTCTTCCCCTTCTGGTACCCCTATAATTCAGATGTTGGGATGTTTTAAGATGTCCTGGAGGTTCCTAAAGCCCTCCTCATTTTTTTCTGAATTCTTGTTTCTTCATTCTTTTCTGTTTGTTTGTTTCTTCCTTCTGGTCCACTCCATCGATTTGAGTCCCAGTTTTCTTCCCATCACTATTGATTCCCTGTGTGTTTTCCTTCATTTCGCTTATTGTAGCCTTCATTTGTTCATCTAATTTGCAAACAAAATCAACCAATTCTGTGAGCATCCTGGTCACCAGTGCTTTGAACTGTGCATCTGATAGGTTGGTTATCTCTCTGTCACTTACATGAATAGGCTCTGGGGCTTTGATATGATGTGTTTTCCCATTTGAGCCCTTTGGGTTTTTTTTTTTTTTGGTCCAGTTGGGGCTGTTACATATGAGGGGCGGAGCCTTAGGTGTTCCCCAGGGCGGGACTGCCTAGTTGCTGGCTTGTGATGCTGTATGTGGGGGTGGGGTCCAAGAGGGAACAATGGCTCTTGCTCTGCTCTCTCCTGCATTTCAGTCCCTTCTGCTACTTCCCCCAAGCAAACTGGGCCCTTCTGGTGCTGATTTCCATGTGGGTGGGCTTGTGTACATTCTAGGACCCTTTGGGTCTCTCCAATGAACTCTCCTGTGAGGCTGGGAGTCTCTCCTGGCAATTCAACCCCCACAAGTGTTTTCAATTGGTGTTTTTAGGCTTTATTTGCTGGTGCTGGAGCCCTGGGTTGCAAGGTCTGTCTCACTCCCCATTTTTGCTCGGATTATCTGTGCGCAAATGTGGACCGCCCGATCAGCCAGCCGCCTTGTGTTCGGCCTCACTGGCTCTGCCCATTGCCATCCTGTGCCTGGGGTCTGCTAGCCACTGACTGCATGCCCGGGTCCACCAACGTCCACTTTTTCCTGCTGCGATTCCGCCCCTCTTACTGGTCTGGATGAATGGTTGTGAGAGTTCCATACAGTTCAATTTTCTATCAGTTCTGGGTATTTTCTTGTTTCTAAATCTTTGTTATCCTCAATTTTGGTTGTGTGAGGAGGCACAGTGTGTCCACCTATGCTTCCATCTTGGCTGGAAGTCCTTATTCTCTCTTGAAATTGTACAGCACAGGAAATTATGACCAGGGGAACATTAGTTTACTCATCTCTATAAAACAGCTCACCTTTTAGCTTTGTTCTTCAAATTTTGCTTACATTTTTTTCAGTGATAGAGAACCAAAATTGAGATATAAGTGGCTGAAATAAGACGAATGCATGCAAAATCCATAATTTTAGAAAGCATTAAAATTATGTTCTAAATCAGCTTTAAAATGTAGTTATGCCTGCTATGAGCCTGTTTTGTTTTTGATGTAAATTTTTAGGCAAACAATTGTGCATTATCCAACAGGGATTTTGCCATGTAAATTCTCCGGAAAACTGCCAACACTTTGTTCTCCTTCAATGATGAGATTTGGATTAATTCATGCACAAATTTTAAATTCTGTAATTTTCTTTTGCCATTTTCCTTTTTCTAATTGTTAGTGGTTTCGTCATTCCCTTTAATATCCTCTTTAATGTTTTAAAATCTATACCTGAGTAGAAAAGCAATGACATACATTTATATAAATCTTCAGAATTGTTCTTTTCATGTTACATGCATTTCAATGTCTTTTTGGGCTAGATATTTCAGTTGAATAGGCATGGGCTTAATGAAGCTGAGTATATGGATTCAATCCTAGTTAATGAACTAGCTAGATTTTTACAGAGAAAAATACCACTCATTAGGCAAAAGCTATGGTTTTAATTTGTGAATGTGTTCTGTTGATTCCCAAGTGTGGGTGAGTGTGCTTCCACTGCAGAGAAGACAACTCACAGTAACAAATTCTACTAAAGAAAGGAAAGGATTAGCGTTTCTGACATAATAGTTGATTTAAAAAGAGTGAGATTGGAAAGTGAATAAAACTTCAGTATATGCTTTAATAAGTCTTATTAAGCTTCAATTTGTACCTTCTCTTTATTTCTGACCTGCTACGCAATCTGGCTTCATCTGAACTAATAACTTCTTTGTGCTCAATGTATCCATACCTCTGAAGAGGGAGATGGCTTGTGATGATTTTGTGTTTGAAAAGCAATTACCTCCTCTGGTCTGTGCTTTCCCGTCCCCACCCACTCTTCTTTCTTTTTGGTCAGGATTCATTTTAAGGAACTTAAATGAAGCCCAGTAGTTGGATTCAATTCATTTCAGCTGGCTTCTCCCTACTTTTCTCCCTTCTCTCTGGATATAGAGAAATCTCTTTTCTTTTAATTGACAATGTATGTATGACTTCTGTCATTGTTATTGACCAACAGCTTTCTGGCCCCTTCTGGTAGATCATCTGAGAATGGATGAAGAGATCCTTCACAGTCTCAGACATACCTATAGCAGACATATTTAGTAGGTAAGTATATTATCAGAAATTGTTTTTTCATATGAAGGAGCATATTTACTCACTTCTACTGTTTCAAAACCAACATTAAAATCGTTAACATTTTATATAAAATATTTATTATTTATTTCTTTTTAATAATGCACAGCTAATTCTTTAGGTATATGAAATAGTTTTGACCATCCAGAATATTTCCCTTTTCTTTCCTATAACACACAGACATACTCTCAGCTTTTTCTCCTAACATTCATTTTTCCTTTAAGCTAGTTTATTATATATAAATGAGAGTCAGTGTTTAACAACATTCAATATGTTGTTACATTTTCACTAGAATAATTTGCTTATTTATGTTTTCTTAAAAATATAAAGTAATGCATGTCACCATGTTTCATATTAATAATTCAGTGCTTCATAAAGTAATAGTGTACTTCTGTAAACTATTTAAACTCACTTCTCCATTGGTTTCTTATTCTAATGGATCTGATTTTTATAACACATGCATCTTGAACAGCATATTTAATACTTATTCTTTAAAAAATTATTGGCAAGATTGTAAGTATGAGTATTGAAAGTCTTTCCTCACCTATTAGAAAAAACTAAAAGGATGAGGGAAAAACTGCATCAATTATTATAAAAAAAAGGAGCAGATAATGTCCTTTTGCAAGAGACTCTCTTAAATGATAATGAACATGAAAAATTAATTAGATTTGAAGTTGGAAGTATCATGCTCTACTTGATGAATTTGATAGTGCTGCTATTGCTACCTTAATGTATAAAAGGCAAAATGTCAAAATTAATAAGATAGTCAAGAATAAAAGGAATGGAGTGGTTATCTTTGAGGGCACCAAGTATTAGAAATAATAGCTAATTGGTATAAAGCTAACTGTGGAAAAAGAATCAGGCAACATTATTTTAGACATCTTTGATGGGCATGGTTTCTTTTTTTCTTTCTTTTTTAATTTATTGATTTAAGAGAGAGAGAAATATTGATTTGTTTCACTTATTTATGCATTCCTTAGCTGCTTATAAGTGCCACGTGTTAACCAATTGCTCCACTGGAGCTCCCCTTGGCTGCTTCTTATATGTCTGGACGGGGATCGAACCCACAACCTTGTTGTATTGGGATGATTCTCCTACCAACTGAACTACCTGGTCAGGGGCTGGCATGGTTTCTAAAAACACTGTAGTTTTCAGAGACTTAAATGTATTAAAATGGAAATTGGATATCTCTGGACTGCGAAATTAGTATTTGTGTCTGGCTTGTAATTTATAAACAAGTTGTTGAAAGGTTTTTATTCTCTGAGAGGAAATGAGCCAGACATTTAGGATTTTCATGCCTTTCATATTTTAATTTCTCCTTTCATAAAATTAAAAAAAATTTGGAGTCAGAAAAGATTTTTCAGGGGCAGATGTATGAAGAGAAATAAATGAGGGCTTTTATTTTAACCTCCCACGTTCCTCTTTTCAGTGATTATTTGAGAACCATTTATCTTTGTGTGGTGATAAATATAATCTGGAAAACTGTCATCTTGCAGTTTAATTAAAATTTTTAAGAAAGACATTTGGTGACTTATCTGGAAGAGCCTCTTGAGTCCTTCAAATTTTTAGATGATACTTTTTTCTATAAATAGTTCAATTCCAGGGTTAGTATCCTAATGATTCAAACAATTTGGCCCTCATTATTAGCTTAATACACTGATACAGAGTTATTATCTCTTATTACATGTCACAAACACAATGAATGGTGCATTGGTGATATTTCCAGACTGTGTTCTGGACATGAGAGCTTAATATCTGTTAAAAGATTCTAGGTCAAAATTAATTTTGAAAATGCTATGAATTAAGATTTAGAGAAGATAGGTTTGTCTAGATCCAACTGATTTACTTAGAACCAAAGTGAAATATCTGGCTGAGTAGCAAGGATAACAATATTAGAGACCACTGAGAGGAACTATTCTCTTGACTAATCTGAAACATTATAAACCAGACTATCTGTAAAAAACAAACAAGTCTCAAAGATGAAATTAGTTTAGAAGATCAATGAGGCCATGAAGTGCCATTACCATTAGGTCTTTTAACTTGTGAAATCCATGTTTAAGAGTTGTCAGTCATGATGGTGGCATCCATGTTTATTCTTACACTATTGCTGGAATCATTGGAATCTGTGACTTACATGCTGGGGAGTCTGGCCAGATTTTGCTTATTTTTTAGACTAGTTTGGTTCTATTTTTAGATTATTGGCTTATTTATTTTTAAATTAAAAATACATGCTTATATTAATTATACTAAAAGAACAGGATGCTCTATAAATAGACTCACAATAACATGACTAAGGGAATACAACCCTTGTTCTTCTCTCTGTAACATAGCCAAGGTGCTTCTGTCCCACACACTTTCATACCTGTGGCCTGGCATATCTGCCATCTATAAAACATGCTGAGTTGACTCTGGTCACCAGACAGGAATTAGAAAGAAAGAGGTCAAAGATCACATTGATGGAAGTTGAACCTTAGGTCTGCTCTCATTCTACTGAACAGAACTTAGTCACATGGTCACATATAGAATCAAGAGAGGTTGGGAAACGTGCCCTAGTCATGGGTACAGGTAAAAAGTAGGAAAAGATTTGGGGGGGGGGGGCAGCTAGGAATCCCACATGTTGTTTGTCAAAACACAACACTTAGTAAAGTACAAAGAAGAAAGCAAGAATCACTGTAAATTCTACTACCTAAAAATAATTTGGTGAATATTATTCTGTATATCTTTTCCTGAACATATACAGCATGGATGGACAGATGGTTGAATAAATAAGTGTAAAATAACTTTGAAATAGTGCAATCACTGTCTGTGTAAAATATATTTTATTTTATTTAAATTTTAGAAAAAAAGAAGCTAAAGTGAAACTTAAGGAATTAGCAATGTGTCTTAATCAATAAGGAATAATAATTTTTATGCCATTTCACTAATGGCATAAGAACTTTGGCAAGATTGGAGGCATAATTTTTTTAAAAATTTCACATATATGGGAAAATGGAGACAACTGTATTCAAACAATAAAAAATAAAAAAATATAAAATGACAAAAAAAATTTCATGTCAATTTTAAATAGTACTTGATAGGCAACCTGATAGGAAAGATGAGAAAAGAACCTTCTACTTCTTTTAACTTTTCTTTCTTTCCCTCTGTCTCCTGATTTTTGTTTCAAATTATTTTTTGTCAGCGTTGTAGCATTACATTTTGTTCTGCAAACATAATTCTCTGTTAATCATTATGAGTTCTCTATTTAAATGGATGCAATGCTCAGCACTAGTTCTTTTACCATGACTTTTCCATTACTGAGTTTGATTTTTAATTTATCACTTGGTTGGTTGGATTTTATTGTCAGGTAGTTTTAAAAATTTTTGTTTATTTAATTTTTTAGCAAAGGGATTATAAATTCTTTATTCTCAGAGTTCTTTTATATTTGAGAGTACAGCCTGTTGTCTTTGTACTTGAACGACCAGACTAGGTGTACTATTCTGGGTCACACACACTGCTCCTTAGTGTGTTGTAGACACTGTTTTGTTGACCTCTGGAATTAAACATTGTTGTGAAAAAGTTTAAGGCCAGCCTGATTTCTCCACTGTGGGTAACTTTTTTTGCCTAAATGCCTAATGGATTTTTTTGAAGCTCTATAACTTAATTTGGGTGTGTCTTGATGTTGATTATAATATTAAATTACTATGTCTAGGTCCTATTCTAAATATTTCATGAATATTAATGTATTAAATATATAAGATATTACCACAGAGATGAATAGCTGTGACAAAGCCTGCAAAGCTTAACATATTTACTATTGGACCCTTTACAGAAAAGTTTGAAGACCCCTGCTCTAAATGATAAATTTGATCTTTAATCACATACATTTTTCCTGTTTATAATTTATTTATTATGGTCATTTTTATTTCATTTTGTTGTTGTTTATCACTTTGGCTGAGGCTACTGCTTTACAGATGTGTTCTTTTAATAATGCAGTTTTGACCACTCCTGTTTTTAATGCCTTTTTTCCCTTCCAGATTGTCAGTCTCAGTTCTTACTCCATTTTGCATCTGATCATCTCTTCTCTTTCTCTCCCTCTTTCTCTCTTTCCTGTGACTCTAGTATGTTTGCATTGTTCCCATGTTGTTTCTTTCCACCCTACCTATGTTTCACCTAAAGGGCTCTGCCCAGATCTATTTATTCATAATGTCCTTCTCAGAACCAGTTAAACTAGTTTCTCTCAGGTACAGTTTGATGCCCGAGTGTTGCTAAATAAGGCTCTAAATGGGCTTAGACATTTTTTTTTCTGTAGGTGTTTATTAAATGTCTGTACAAAGACCAATTCTGTCAAGAGTGGGGTGCTTCAAATCTTGTGGGCTTTCATGTGCCGCCTCTTCAGCACACCTGTTGTGAAGTAATGCTCTCCCTAATCTGCTGAGTCCTTTGGTGGGGCATAGTGGCTTCCAGTGATCCCTACTTTCCATCAGGAAGTTTCTCCCCACTCCAGAGGATGTTAGCAAGGCTCCTCTAAATGTTGCCAATTTACCACACTTCAGAACTATGTGGGGATTTGAATGAGATTAAGAGTTCATTATTTAATTTCTCTGGTAAGGCAGCACCAACAATGCTTTAATGATCAAGTAGCCTACTGAAATCTAACCCTGAGTTTTCATTATAATTGCAAGCAAATGGCTCTTGACCCATAATTTTGAATTCTCTCTTTGGTTTGCAAACAATTTCCCCTAGAGTGCATTGCTTTCTACTTTACAGAGATCTTGGATATAAACACGGATCTAAGAAAAACAAAGCAAAACAAAGGACCTTCTTTGAAATGCATATCTCCTGTAGCATTTAAAATATTCACTTAACCTATTTCCACCCTGCAGGTCCTGGAGGAGATGGAGAATCTCTACCCATCAGAAAATGACAAACACTGAATGAGTTTTACAAGTCAACTGTAAGTACTGTAGCTGCTTACTTTATTTCAGAAAATTGCTGTTAAGTAGCAGTTATAAAATACCTGTTTTAGGAGTTACAGCCTTAATGTTGGCTGCTCTTTCTCTTCCTCTTCCCCATTCCAGGGAGAAGAGATTGTGTACAATAAATTCTATTGTCATCTTTCCCTTGGAAACTAATGGTTTTACTATTTATGTCAACACTGAACCTGTATTGAAATAATCATGATCAGTACCTTGCTCATCTCCTAACATTTTATGGTCATCTGTTCCCCAGGATGAGTTGGGAAGATTGGGGGTTCTCCTTTAAACAAAACCAGTTTCCAATACCTGTTATAGATGAATATGTAGGTCCTCTAACTAGCTATTTGGTGATGGCAGACATGTGGCACATGGGCCATTGTCATCTCCTCCAGTGCACTATTTGACAGTCCAAGCTCACTTCTGCTAACTGCCCAGAGCCAGCCTTGGAATCCACGGAGGTGTTGCCAGTCCCTCAATATCAGCACATGAGTTGAAACTGATCTGTAATCCTTTATAAGAGTGACTGACAAATTTTAAAAATTAGAATGGATGAGTTAACATTAAAAGCCCCCATTCTTTCTTAATTCTGGAAGCATTGTAGGTTGTTGGATTGTTGGGTGCACCTAATTATGAAGCACATTTTGACCACATTGAAGAAACATAGGAGCAACAGTGAATAACTATTCATGTTCATGTATTCACTCTCTCCACAAATAGGCTCCGAGTGTCTACAAAGTGCCAAGCATGTGATTGGTTCTGGGAAGGCATGATCTCTATCTTTGTAAATTCTCAGTCTAGTGAAGGAGATGGGTGTGCATATGAGAATGTTGTCAGGACCCTAAGAAGCCTGTAGAACAGATTAGGAGAGTCATAAATTGTACCTGGGAGGGTTAGGGGTAAGGAGTCACACAATTCCAGGTTCTTCTGAGCTGGCTCTAAAGCTGGTGCCACTGTAATGGGGAATGAATATACTATACTATTTATATTAGCCTAACTAACTGTAGAATAAGCCTAAAGTAAGAATGTAGTAACAAAGCAAACTTATTTTAAAAAATCTATATAAAGCAACCCATATTAATCTTAGTAGATGTTAAACCCAGGTTGTTACTCTGACTTTTTCCTCTTGAAACTAGAGCTTGAATGTCAGAAGTTTTTCAGTTTCTTCTGTTTCATTTTGTTGTTTTAGTATACTTTACAGATATCTGCAGTTTCAGGTCCTGTGTGAAATGAAGAAGCAGCCTTACCTCAAGGCCTTGGCAGATTCGACTACCCAGTCACAGGAATTCAGCTGATAAGAAACCAGATGGCCAAACACAAGGATGCTGACCATAAAAATCCATATCAAGGCCTATGGGAAGATGCCCTTCACATTCTACAGGTCCAAAGTTCTCCCTCCCCTTTTCTCAGCCCTATAAAATTAGCTGGCTTGACCAGAGCTGTTAAGATGATCTTTGGACAAGAGTTCCCCATCTTCTCAGGTTGCCAGCCCCTGAATAAACCTCTTTGGCCTTTGTTACAGCAGGCAGTGAGACCTTGTTCAGTTTCAGCAGTAGTATTATTTGACTTGTGATTTAGAGATAACTTTAATATCTATTGTTTTCTCTTCTTAATATTACTAATTAAAATTCATAAAAATAATAGCAAGAGAACAGCTGAAGGTAATTGTCTTTTGGAACTTACTTTGTCTATAAAGCTTCATGAAGAACCCTACAGAGAACCTGCTTCATCTTTATACAGCTGTCTTCATCAATGAGCAAGGCACTGAAGCACAGACCTCTCTCTTACCCCAATTTCATGTGTTTTTCATGTCTACTTTCCTGTTGTTGCCCAGTGAAAGTAAGTAAGGACTTCATCAGACTAGCTCAGGAATTTTTGACCTTTTTTTTTTTAACAACAAATAATAAATTAATTAAAAACTTGACAGTCTAGTACATATATTGACACAAAAATTAATATAAAATTTTCATGAAACAATAATTATCCTATGTATGTGTAATGCATTTTAATAATTTTATTTTAAAAATATTTTTAGTTATGACCAAAATATTTATTTTATAACATACCATTGAGTATTCAAAACCTGAATAACCCTAGTCTAGATTATTTAGGAAAGTAAATCCTGTGAGGAATATAAATTACAATGTGCCTTTCTAAACCAAATAGAACTAATTTGGGACAGATGAATCTGCCTACCAGGAATTGTGCTTCCCCTGAAAAATGGCCTCACAAGTTTGGTCCTGTTCTTTGTGTTACTACCAAACTCAGTGTCAAATTTAGGTTTCATGGCATGCATTTTGTATATTAATATCACCTCTAACTTCATTTTCTTTTTCTTCCCCCCCCCCCCAGAGTTCTAAAGCTACTTTTAAAAGGTTCTATTGTAGAGGGGCGGGGAAGGGAGGAGAGGAGGGAGATAAGAGGGGAAAGAGGGGGAAAGATCAAGTCAAGGGACATGTATAAGGGACCCATGGACAAAGCCAATGAGGTGCAAGGAGGATTGAATGTGGGAGGTGGGGGGTGGGTAGCAACAGGGAGAGTAATGGGGGAAAATGGTGACAACTGTAACTGAACAACAATAAAAAAATAAGGAATGAGGAGTGTACAAAAAATAAGGTCCCATTATATTATTTTTGTTTTGTAAGATGTATTTAAAGCTTTTGGATCAAGGTACAAATAAATAAACAAAATCAATATGCTATTGCTGCTTTCAGTGCAGACAAGTGATCACTTGAAGTCCCTGAATTCTGCATTGTGCTTTGAATTGCTTCGACTGATTTATGGGAAACACTTCTTGCTTTTAATGTGTTTGTACCACCATTTCATTGTGACTAGTTCAGGCTCATGTTCTTGAACTTCTTTAGTTACAGTGTGAACAGAAACTCAGGAAAATAGCATAGAGAGCTTGGAAATCTGCACCTGTCTCTCCAACTAGTGTGGTAGAGAGGTAGCTTCATATTTCAACAAGTTCCTCTGGAACATTGTGTTCCAATTACCTTCTATTGTAATTCACAGGTTGTTATGGTAGAGATTTTGACAAGAACAAAAGTCTCTAGTGAAAATTTGATGCATTCATACATTATTATAAAACCCCAAGCATGCTAATTACTTCAATGATGACATGTCAAGTGTATTCCTGAAAAGGGAGTTTGGTGCTGCTGTGACTACCCAATGGAAGGGCAGATATTTGTTTACATGCAATTACCTATGGTAATTTTGTCCCATGTGAAAACAGCCTTTACACAGACTTGTGGAATAATTACCAAAGCCAGAGAATGCATGTTAACATCAAAATACTGGCTTATAATAATTCATAGGCAAGAACAGGCACCAGCCTGTCTGGAAGTCTTTTTGGAGCTTCTGTGTTTCATCCATGTTAGTTGTCAAACATGCCAGATATGTTTTTTCAAATGAACCAGTGCCTAAAATGAAAAGATTGTATAGGCTATGCTGCATTTTATATTGCACAATTCTTATCATATGTGTGGACATTTGTACTAGTTTTGAATTTTTTAGCAGACTCTGTAGGTTGTTAAGCATGAGTACTGGCAAATGGTTTAACAATAAACACTGCATTCTGATGCTCATTGGTGTTGATTGATTGTTTAAAATAAAAAAATATATACATACAAGTGACTCACAGATTTCTCATTAGGTTATTGACATCTGGGTCAAATCATAAAAATGTGATGTGATGCATAATCATGGATCAGAGGAAACCTGAAAATTTATCTGTATGTTCTCTTATCTATCCCACTCTATCTACCATTATTATTGTGAGCTTTTCTTGCAAAAAGAGAGAAAAATCTGAGCAGCAGTAACAAAGAAATGGGAATTTACTTCTCTGGACTTTCTTTCTGCTCCTCTGTCAAAAGGCTCTTAGTTCTCTGCTGAGATTGGATCTTCTTCATGTCCTCCATTTCTTCTAATGTCTAGAAAGGAGCTACTAGAAAAGAACTTAACAAATATTTATTGACTACCTCCTTTGTGCTGGCCTCTGTGCTTAACCTTGGGAGAGAGCAATGAATAAGCCTGCACTATCATGGCCTTCCTGGAACTTGTAGTTCACAACAGGATGGCCATTAAATAGGGACTTACAAAGGGCATTTGTGCTCCAAAGATTTATCATCTAGACTTTATTCTTATCAACCCCAAGACACTGAAATGCTACAGTTTTCTGTTTGTAAGTCAATATTTTCCAGGGGGGTCGTTATCTGATAAATGGAATTTCAATTTCATGACTTAAAGAAATGTGTTAAACAGTGCTCAGATAGTCTCCTGAAGAATCTGCAGGGAGCCCCTTCTAATGTATGCCATAAATAAATGCATATTTTCCTTTCAAATTCCTTAGGAACTTTAGTTAGATTGTTTTTTCCAATATCTGAAAAGAAATTGAGGGTTGGTTAATTAGAATTCCACAAAAAACTCCCACAGAGACCATGGGGATAGTGTTGCCTGTTTTTTGTTTCAGCCCAGTGGCTGGTGCTCAAACAAAGTTTCTTCCACAAAGTTTCTCATGTGCCCTGAATGGCTGATGCCTTGACACTTTTTTTGTCTATAGAAAAATACACTGTAGGAGTAGGGATAGGCATTAATATACCTGAGAATTGTCTTGCTGGACTACTGTGTAGAAAGGGGAAATAGCATACACATTTTTATAAAAGAATCATTTTCCTTTTAGCTAAGGATAAGCTGATGTAATTTTAATGAGTTTTAATCTGTCATTGTCCTTTCTTACACTTATATTTTCCAAATCAGCTTCCATTGTCTGTGCATACGACTGGAATGTTTTTCATATATTTTTAGAGAGTTATTTTTCAGAGGAGTTCTTTTGTTTTGCAAACACCTCTTTGTCCTCTTTCACCTATGTAGTTACTTCTTAGGCATCTCAAAGCAGCTACAGCTTCAACTACCTCCAGTCTTTAATCAGAAAACTAAGGGTCTCAGGTAACATTTCCTTGGTAGGCTGAGCTTATGCTGCACTTTTATGAACATACTATATATGGTATATTAAGAACAGTTTGACACATACAGATACTTTAAAAAGATGTGGTGGTACTAACTAGTAATTAGTAGAATTTAAAACTTCTAATCCAATGTTTGTTTATTTATTTTGTTTCCTGAGTGATGAAAATTTTAAGAAAGCACTGGTGCCATAATATAGCATCTTTAATTTTATTATGCTTACTTTTATTCACAGATCTTATGCAGTGTGTTTTTTCATATGTATATATATATATGTGTGCCCATAGTATCTATATACACCTCTCACACATACACAGATGTTTACGTATATTTATATATAGTTCCCACTCTTTAATTATGTTTAGTAAGAGGGATTATTAATGTAATATTATTATAACAAAGTAGTTCAATCATGTGATCTCAGATACTCCTAAAATTGAAGAGCTAAGGAAAAAATATTCTTGCCTGTCTCCTTTGTTTATTGAAAAAGTGATTAATAGTTTTGATGGTATTAAATAAGGGACAAAACATCAATATTTAGTCTGAAGAATGTTTGATTAAGAGGCAGATAATAATAGAGGTTTATTATAGAAATCAGAACAGTCTAAATCAAGTCTTATATTTATAGATGTTTAAGAAGTGTTTATGATTTAAAGAAATGATTGTAAAGGAATGAAAAGGAAATGATGAGGACAAAAGGTCAAATTCTTACATATTGATTGATGCTAGTTTTTTTTTTATTTTGTTTTTTACCATAGCTATATATTTGACCCTTGAACAACTTGGGTTAATGGTGCCTGTTCTCACATCATCAAAATTCCATGTATGAATTTTGAGCCCCCAAACACAGTTGTCCCTCAGTATCTGTGGGGATTGGTTCCAGGATCCCTCCACTGATACCTAAATCTGTAGATGCTCAAGTCCTCTACATAAAAATGGCATAGAGCAATGCCTGCAGTTAATCCTCCACATCTGCAGACTCCTGAAAGCAGGTAGAAAAGTTCAGGTATTTATTTTTAAAAAATTGTGTATCAGTGGGCTTGCCCAGGTCTGTCTGTCCATAGTTTCCTTCTTGATGGGTACAGCGGGGCTCTTGAAGGTAGCACGGTAGAGGCAAGTCCATTTGTATTTGCATGTCCCTCTTTATCCACCAAGATTTGGTATATCTTTCCTGGTCTTGAGAAGACTTATTTTGTTCTTAAAGCAAACAGACCAAAATCACTTTTCTAAAGTGTAGACTGACACCTGAGTCTTCCGTAAGGGACTTTAGATTTCTCAGCTGACGTTGAATACTGCCAGGTTAAATGTTACTATACCAAGTGAGACAGCCTTCTCCTGTTTCCTTGAACTACAAGTAGTGGTGAAAGCTCTACGTTTCTGCAGTTTGGACTCATGTTTGCCATTGGTCTAGAATAACATGATGTTTGTCCCGGGAGGACTTATGTAGAGAAACTTGGCTGGCCTGTCAAGCAAAGAAGCTCTTAGAAGGTGTGTGTGGGTGGAGAAGAGGTAGCTTTTGTTGATTCTGACTCCATTTGAGAGAGAAAGATAATTTTTTTATGAAAGGTATGGTTTTTAGAATCATCATCAGAGACTGTTAATGGGAGAGACCTGGTTCTTCTTGCTGACACATGTAAAGAATTACAATCTGTAAAGAATTACAGATTGCACAAGCAGTTTATTAATGATCTGTTCCCATGGAAGAGAATGGGCCTAGCTAGACTGGGCAGGGGGCGTGAAAGGCAAAGGTTCAGGGCCAAGCAAGGAGCTAAAATTAAGAGCAGCTGAAGACCAGGGTGGCAAGCCCCCAGATGGCCTGAGGCCAAGTGGCCAGAGAGCCAAGAATGCCAAGAGCACCCTGAACACTCAGAGAGGGAGTCCTTTGTTCTGAGGACTTATACAGTTGGTGGGATAGGAGAAAAAAAAAAAAAAAAAAACAGTTCCGTATTGATTAACAGGTAAATGTTAATCAATGCTGTAAGTGCCAGCTTTCCTGGGGGATGTGACTACCCAAATGTAGGATGTGTGGAGGTCTGGACCCCAAGATGGAGTCTTTTTCATCTTGCTCCAGATTCCATTTTTTCATCTTGTTGTAAAACAGATACATGACGGGAGGCAGTTAATTAAAGTTGGGACACTTTCCCAAAGTTATTTATGAGCTCTTTCTGCAGGCACTAGGGACTCCTTCATAAAACAGATAGTGACTAGAGATAGACAATTAACCAAAGTTGCTTTATGGGCTTCTTCTTTGGGCACCATGGACCCTCTCCTGCATTCTAGGCCCTGGGATGAAAACATAGTTTCAAGGCTTTCTTTCCAGATAGTGGAAACACTACATAGAGTTTTAAGGACGTCCCTCCTTCCTTGCTAACATAGTGTTTCCTGTGATGTTGGAACACCTGGCAACATGATCTGACCAGGTTCAGGACTGCTGAGTTAGTGGGTGGGACATGTGTCACTCCTCCTCCCTGCTTTGGTTTACTGTTCCTTCTACTAAGTGATAAAAGGTGTTTCCTAGCAACCAGGATGGTAGACTCTGGCTGCTAACAGCAGTGCAGTCTCAGAGTTCTTCCTATGCTGTCTCCTGCCTCAACACCACATGAAACTAAAAATGTTTAGGATGGAACAGGGAATAAAACAATAAAAGGATAAAAAGACAAAAGCAGTCCAACTGAAGTTCATCTGAAGCCATCTCTGAATACATGAATATTTCTCATAAGTACAATTCAAGTGCCCTTAAAAAAAGTTCTGTTAAGTGCTAAAGGAATGACTTTAAGACAGTTTTACTACTAGAATTTAAATAAGTGAAAATATGGTGATTATGTTGGAGAAGGTCATCGATGGTGCTGAGCAGGCCAGAAAACTACTGAGGGTCACCATGTACCCGAGTACATTCAGCTCCAGTGTCAGCCAGAGCCATTGCCTTTTGTTTATTTCTGGGGAATCAGTATAGATAGTGAGCTCAACAGGAGACCTCTGATTAATCGATCAATCATCTCCAACAGCCCTTACCTGGAGGCAATCTTGGCCTGCACCCTATGCCTGGGGAATGGAAGGAACCCACCTTGAAGAGGACTGGGTTCCTGAAGCCTGTGCTAGAGCAGGTGTCCTCAGGAATACATGTGGCTCACCCAGAGTTATGGACATTTGAGCTTGGAGGCCCCTCTATAATGGGAATAGAAAAATCACTTTAAAGAGAACCATCCCATTTATAACAGGAATATGGAATATAACACTGGAACTGTGTTGTCATTCTGTCACATTAAAAGATAGGGATTGGTCTAACACTTGTGCTGTCCAGGTATTTATTGAGTAGCTGAGAATGGGATGCAGTGTTGTGTGGCTTCCACCTGGGTGGTTGAGCTGCCCCATGCTGGGTTTTCCCTGGACTCAGGGGAGAATTTGCCTCATGGTGATGAAAGCTGCCAACCTCCCACTCCTCAAGGTTGATGGGCATGTTCTGTTTTCCATTAGTATGATCATTTGGTTGCCACCTTTGTTCATTCTACTGGCCGGGAGGATGTTATAGCACACAGAGAAATCCTTACTGTATTCATCCAGCAAGCTTTAAATAAAGCCTGTCTTTACTTAACGCTGAAATGTCTCTGATGAGAAAAGCTGTGCTCCAAACTAGGGTGGCCTTGCTGCCTCAAAGGAGGCACCTGTGCCATTATCCGGTGTTCTGTGTTCATACCCAGTGAGTCTGACAATACATCATCTTTATTTTTTTAAAGATTTTATTTAGTTATTTTTTTTTCAGAGAGAGGGGAATGGAGAGAGAAAGAGAGGGAGAGAGATATTGATGTGTGTCACAGATACATCTATTGGTTGCCTCTCACATAACCTCAGCTGGAGACCTGGCTTGCAACCCAGGCACATGCCCTGACTGGGAATCAAACCAGTGACCATTAGGTTTGTGGGCTGGGGCTTAATCCACTGAGCCACACCAGCCAGAGCGATAACATCTTTATTAAATCACATAAAGACACAAGTGAATTCTCTGAGTGATCCAACTCTCAGTGTTGGGGCCTTAATAAATCAGGTTTGGATCACAGGGCTCTTGGTAGAAAAAATTGTTACCTATTTTGGAAATAAGTATCCTAATCTGTGTTTTCTGTTGCATATGCCTATATTGTTGCTGTGATATCTGACTTCAATATAACCAGGTAGTCAGCAAATGAGCTGCCTTCATGCTATTGAAACCCCTTGCTGATCCCTCGGCGCTCATTGCAGAAGAAGGGGGCATATAAGATTGTAAGCACGGGTCACGAGGCGTGAAGTTTTGGAGGAAATCATCTAGAGGATGTGATTGACTGACCTGCAAACTGGAGGGGGCAGTTGGAGGCTCCCCCCTACTCCCCTGGGCTCTGTAAGTTTAACCACAGTAGGTTCCGCCCACCGTTCCTACAGCCAGATCCCTTTGCAAGGACACAGGCTTGAGGGAGCAATGTGTGGTAGAGATCACCTGTACTGAATATGTGACTGAACCCAGGTAAGGCCTCTACATAAACTTTAAAGATTTTGGTGGGTGGGTGAGGAGATCTCCTAGTCTTGTAGCTACTTCAGACAAACCTTACACATAAGTACCCTTGCTTGTTAAACCTACCAATCTGGAGTGGTTCCTTGTTCTATGGTCTCCCCCAGCCCTCCATGTACAGAGTCAGATTTCACCCAGGAAGCTCCTGAGGTTTGAACCAACAAACTCCTTGAGGTAAAATTCATTCTCTACTCAACACCGGCCCTCTTTAGAACACTGGCTTTCTCTCTCTCCCTCTATTTTTGTTGAAAAATGGGAATTAAACAATATAAAATTCTTAAGCTCTCCTTCCAATTAATGAGCAAACTTCTCATCAGGACAGACTGCAGTTCCCAAAAGAGAATGCAGAACAGAAAACACTTGGTGAATTTATTGTATGCAGATTAGAAAGTAACCACTTGGGATATGCATACGAACAGCCAAGTTTGCATTCACTCTTTTCTCTCATTTTGTTCCTGATCCTCCCTGAACAGGGGCCCAGGGCCACAGGATGAATTCTTCTGAGGTCAGAAGCAAAGTGAGAATTTGATGCTTGAATAGGATCAAATTCTTAATGAACCTCATCAAACTTATTTCTAAGAAACATGAGCTGTGTTTCTTGGGGACTTGGTAAAGAACACGAAGTCACCTCAAGAATGCATTTGCTCAGAAAAGTAACTCATACACACCAGAGAACTTTTATTTCCAGAGAGTGTTACTGGGGGGTGGAAGTATGACCTTACAAATGAACCCAGGGGATACCAGGTGTCAGAATTACCAGGAGATGTACAGATACTGTGGATTCCTCAGCTATACCTCCTATAGCCTACACATTACTTGTTGGAATTCTTACTACAAATATTTCTGTATTGTACAGTTGTCTCTGTCATTGGTGGTTATTCCTCCAAATCAAATTAATACCATCACTAAATAAATATCCTAATTGCCAAGTTCTGTGTCAAGCCTCTCTGCTTTTAGGGGTATTGAATAACTTACAAGTGTGAGGCAAACTAAGTGGTATATAGCATATAATTTTTATAGCCCCAATCTGTTGAATTTAGTGTAACAACTCTGATTTTTCCTCAACATGACTTACATTTTTCATGAATTCTTGAGGTAATTAATTCACCTCATTATATAATTCTAGAAATATATATAATTCTAATATATTAGAAAATGACATGAAAGGAGAAAGAATAGTATAATGATTATCCACATCTTTTGGCTGGATTAATCAATTGCTAATATTACTCAATTGTTAACATACATTTGTTCACCTTTACCTATATACTGTATTTTTTGGACCATAAGAAGCACCTAAGTTTTAGAGGAGGAAAATAGGAAAAAAAATTTTGAAGCAACAAATGCGGTAAAATATTTAATAACATAAATAACATAATATTTCAACAAGGTAAATGTATGTAGAACTCGACACCAGCACTAACAACCATTGTTCCTCCAAAATTTGGGGGGGAAAGTACATCTTACAGTCTGAAAAATATAGTAAATAAATATATTTTTTGATGAATTACTTGGAAAGGAATTACAGATATAAACATTTTATTCATAAATAAGTAGCATGGGTCTCCTAAGAATAAGCATGTTTTATTACTAACCACTGTATCATTATCATACCCAAAGAATTTAATATGAATCACATACTATTATTTATTTATTTATTATTTTTTAAATACTTTAATTTTAATTGTTGTTCAAGTACAGTTTTCTGCCTTTTACCCACATCCAAGCCCACCCCCAGCCCTTCCCACCTCCCTCCCATTTCCACCGCTTCTTGTTATTATCCATGTGTCCTTTGTACTTGTTCCTGAAAACCATTCACCCTTTTCCTTTGAAATTCCCTCCCCTCTCCCCTTTGCTCACTGTCAGCCTGTTTTCAATTTCAGTGTCTTTGGTTATATTTTGCTTGTTCGTTTTGTTGATTAGGTTCCTCTTAAAGGTGAGATCATATGGTATTTGTCTTTCACTGCCTGGCTTATTTTGCTTAGCATAATTCTTTCCAGTGGATGGGAAGAATTAACATCATCAAAATGTCCATGCTACCCAAAGCAATTTACAAATTCAATGCAATACCTATTAAAGTACCAATGGCATACTTCACAGACATAGAACAAACACTTCAAAAATTTATATGGAACCAGAAATGACCCTGAATAGCTGCAGCAATTTTGAGAAACAAGAGCCAAGTAGGAGGGATCACAATACCTGACTCCAAACTGTATTACAAGGCCACTGTAATCAAAACAGCCTGGTAGTGGCATAGAAACAGGCACATGGGCCAGTGGAGCAGAATAGAGAGCCTAGAAATAAATCCAAGTCTCTATGGTCAATTAATATTTGACAAAGGGGGCAGGAGCATAAAATGGAGTAAAAATAGCCTCTTCAACAAATGGTGTTGGGAGAACTGGACAGCTACATGCAAAAAAATGAAACTCGAGCACCAACTTACACCATACACAAAAATAAATTCAAGGTGGATAAAAGATTTAAATATAAATTGTGACAAATACTATTATTTAATATATAGTTTCAAATTTCTTTAGTTGCCCTAGAAGTTCTAGGATCCAATCAATAATTTCAAGGTTTGCATTTTGTCCCTTTACTTTAGAAAATTTTCCCTCATATTTTTACTTTGATATTTTTCTACTTCAAAGACTATTTTTGAGACTCAGTTTAGATATCTTGTAGAATGTTGTTTGTTCTGAATTTGTCTATTTGTGATCACAAGTTAGACCTCTGCATATTGCAAATCTGACTGTGGCAAATTAACTCATTGTCCAAAAAATAATTCTCCCCACTTTCCCAATATTCCTTAGCTAAAGAAGCATATTTTCTACCCAAGTTTTAGAGTTTGGCCATGTGATTTGCTGAGGCCACTGGGATGTTAGCAGATATGTTATGAATAATTGGGCTTGTCCCTGTTTTTCTGCATTAACATGAGAATAACATTTCCTAGATATCAGAAAATTGGGTGATGTACAGATCTAACCTGACTAGAGACCACAGCTGGGTTAAGCCTTACAGGCAACTCAGCAGAACCCCAGCCAATCTGCAGATGAGTAAGCAAAAACTTCACTTGTTGTCTGCCACTGGGATTTTATGGTTAAATGTTACACAAAATTGCTGAATGTGACAGCAGTCATATCTACTTTTTTATCATTATAAAAACATAGGACATCAACTTCCTTAAAGTTTTAAGTGTATAGTACAGTACCGTTAACCATATTTACAGTTGTGTAGCAGATATCTCTAGAACTTTCTCATCTTCTGTAACTAAAACTTTACACTCACTGGACAATAACTTTTTATTTTCTCCTCCCCTCAGCCCCTGGCAACCACTATTTTACCTTCTGCTTCTATGAGTTTGATTGCTTCAGATACTTCATACAAATGGAATCATGTGGTATTTGTCCTTCTGTGACTGGCCTATTTCACTTGGAATGATTTCCTCCAGGGTCACCGATGTTTTTACATATGCAGGATTTCTCACAAAGGACAATTGTCCATGTGTTGTTGTTGAGTTTGTGCTCCTGTGGGGGAAAGAACGGTCTGAGGCTTCCTGTTCTGTCATTTGTTCAGGTCTCTTCTTCCTGATTACTCTTTATATGACATGATATTAAGCTTCTAACTAATGGTGATTCCAAGTTTGATCATTTGATGCAAGTCATAATCAACAGATTTCCCTATCCTGAAGAGATATTTTCTATTTTGTAAATGTTAAGTCATCTAGAGGTCGAGGTTGTGGTTGTGTGAATATCCTTGCTCAACAACATTTCATTTGGTGGTGCTAGCATTTGTTGATGGTCCTCACCTGACTCAATTACTGCACCAGGGCTCTGCTATAGACTGAATTTAGAGTATTTTCTAAATTCAAATGTTGAATCCCTAAACCTCAATGTAATGGCATTTGAGGGTGTGGCCCTTGAGAAATAATTAGGTCATAATGGTGAGGCTCCCATAATGAGTTTAGAGCCCTTATATAAAAAAAGGAAGAGACAGAAGCTTTCTCTAAATGCACACATGAAGGAGGGCTATGTGAGGACATACCAGGAATGGGGCCCTCACCAAGGACCCAGCTATGTTGGCATCTTAATTTTGGATTTTCAGACCATGAGAAATAAGTGTTTGCTATATACCACTCAATTTATTGTATTTGTTATAGCAGCCCAAACTAAGACAGGTTTTAACCCTTCATTTTGTAACATTTGCAGTTCTTAAGAATGGTAACAAGGCAGTCCAGGCTGGTATGGCTCAGTGGATGGAGTGCCGGCCTGTGAACCAAAGGATTACTGGTTCAATTCGCAGTCAGGGACATACCTGGGTTGTAGGCTGGGTCCCCAGTGGGGAGCATGTGAGAGGCAACCACACTTTGATGTTTCTCTCCCTCTTTCTCTTCCTTCCTCTCTATCTAAATAAATAAATTTAAAAATCTTAAAAAAACCAGAATGCTCATTTGTCCTTCTGGTTTCCCTAATAAAGAGAGATTACCATGGAAAGATGTCTATATTATAAAATATTAAATAAGTAGATTACTTAATAATAAACATAATGTAAAAGAAATATATGTATTGGGTTGGCCAAAAAGTCCATTTGGTTTTTTCCATAAAATAAAGGGCACATTTTTTTACTTTCATGAATAACGTTATTGATTTGGATATTTTGACTATGTTGGCTATCTCCTGCTATTGACTTCTAGTGGGTAGAGGCCAGGAGTGCTACTAAACACCTTCCAATACATAAGACAGCCCAACAGCAAAGAACTATTTGGCCAAGATGCCAATAGTACCGAGAAGCTTAGCAAACCATGTTTTTTTAAAATTAATTTTTATTTATTTAAATTGTTGTTCTTGTACAGTTTTCTGTCTTTTACTCCCACCCCAGGCCACAACCCCAGCCCTCCCCACCTCCCTCCCATTTCCACACCCCTAGTTTTTATTCATATGTCCTTTATACTTGTTCCTGTAAACCTTTCCCCTTTCCCCTGAAATTCCCTCCCCTCTCCCCTCTGGTGACTGTCTGTTCTCAATTTCAGTGTCTTTGGCTATATTTTGTTTGTTTGTTTTGTTGTTTAGGTTCCTGTTAAAGGTGAAATCATATGGTATTTGTCTTTCTCTGCCTGGCTTATTTCACTTAGCATAATGCTCTCCAGTTCCATCCATGCTGTTGCAAAGGGTAGGAGCTCCTTCTTACTTTCTGCTGAATAGAATTCCATTGTGTAAATGTACCATAGTTTTTTTGATCCATTTATTTACTGATGGGCATGTAGGTTGCTTCCAACACTTGGCTCTTGTAAATTGTGCTGCTACGAGCATTGGGGTGCATAGGTTCTTTTGGACTGGTGTTTCAGGATTCTTAGGATATAATCCTAGCAGTGGAATTGCTGGGTCAAAAGGTACATCCATTTTTAGTTTTCTTAGAAAATTCCATACTGCTTTCCATAGTGGTTGTACCAGTCTGCAATCCCACCAACAATGCACTAGGGTCCCCTTTTCTCCACAACCTCTCCAACACTTGTTGGTTGTTACTTTGTTTATGATGGTCATTCTGACAGGTGTGAAGTGGTATCTCATTGTGGTTTTAATTTGCATCTCTCTGATAGCTAGTGATACTGAGAATCTTTCCATGTCCCTGGATCCTCTGTATGTCCTCCTTGGAGAAGTGTTTGTTCAAGTCCCTTGCCCATTTTTTAATTGGGTTGCTTGTTTTAGAGTGGAGTCGTGCAAGTTCTTTATATATTTTGGAGATTAAGCCCTTGTCTGAGGTATCATTGGCAAATATGTTTTCCCATACAGTTGGTTCTCTTTTTATTTTAATACTGTTTTCTTTAGCCATGCAGAAGCTTTTTATTTTGACGAGATCCCATTTGTTTATTCTTTCCTTTATGTCCATTGTTTTAGGGGACTTATTAGTAAAAATGTCGCTGCGTGAAATATCTGAGATTTTCTTGCCTATGTTCTCTTCTAGTACTTTAATGGTGTCATGGCTTATATCTAAATCTTTTATCCACCTGAATTTATTTTTGTGTATGGGTAAGTTGGTGCTTGAGTTTCATTTTTTTTACATGTAGCTGTCCAGTTCTCCCAACACCACTTGTTGAAGAGGCTATTTTTACTCCATTTTATGTTGCTGCCCCCTTTGTTGAATATTAATTAACCATAGAGACTTGGGTTTATTTCTGGGCTCTCTGTTCTGTTCCACTAGCCCATGTGCCTGTTTCTATGCCACTACCAGGCTGTTTTGATTACAGTGGCCTTGTAATACAGTTTGGTGTCAGGTATTGTGATCCCTCCTACTTTGCTCTTGTTTCTCAAAATTGCTGCAGCTATTCAGGGTCATTTCTGGTTCCATATAAATTTTTGAAGTGTTTGTTTTATGTCTGTGAAGTATGCCATTGGTACTTTAATAGGTATTGCATTGAATTTGTAAATTGCTTTGGGTAGTATGGACATTTTGATGATGTTGATTCTTCCGATCCATGAACACGGTATATGTTTCCATTTGTTTGTGTCTTCCTTGATTTCTTTCTTCAGTGTTGTGTAGTTTTCTGTATACAGGTCTTTTACCTCTTTGGTTAGGTTTATTCCTAGGTATTTTATTTTCCTTTTTGCTATATCGAATGGGATTTTTTTTCTTGATTTCTGCTTCTGGTGTTTCATTGTTGGTATACAAAAATGCCTTTGATTTCTGGATATTGACTTTGTATCCTGCTGTTTGACCAAATTCATTTATTAGGTTGAGCTGTTTTTTGGCTGAGTCTATAGGATTTTCTATGTACACTATCATGTCATCTGTAAACAATGACAATTTTGTTTCCTCCTTTCCAATTTGGATGCCTTTTATTTCCTTTTCTTGTCTAATTGCTGTGGCTAAGACTTCTAATACTATATTGAATAGAGGTGGTAAAAGTGGACAACCTTGTCTTGTTCCTGATCTTAGTGGAAAAGATTTTAGTTTTTGACTGTTGAGTATGATGTTGGCTGTAGGCCTCTCAAATATTGCCTTTATTATATTGAGGAATGCTCCCTCTATTCGCACTTTACTGAGTATTTTCATCATAAATGGTTGTTGTACCTTATTAAATGCTTTTTCTGCATCTATTGATATGATCATGTGTTTTTTGTCTTTGCTTTTGTTTATGTGATGTATTACATTTACTGATTTGCGAATATTGAACCATCCTTGCATCCTGGGGATGAATCCCACTTGGTAATGGTGTATGATCTTTTTATTGTATTGTTGGATGGGGTTTGCCAATATTTTGTTGAGGATTTTGGTATCTATATTCATAAGTGATATTGACTTGAAGTTTTCTTTCTTTGTTGTGTCTTTATCTGGTTTTGGGATTAGGATAATGCTGGCCTCATAGGAACAGTTTGGAAGTCTTCCATCATTTTGGATTTTTTGGAATAGTCTGTGAAGGATAGGGGTTAGCTCTTCCTTAAATGCATTGTAGAATTCTCCTGTGAAACCATCTGGTCCAGGGCTTTTGTTTGTCAGGAGTTTTTTGATTACTGCTTCAATTTAATCTGCTGTTATTAGTCTGTTCAGGCTTTCTGCTTCTTCGTCATTGAGTTTTGGAAGATTATATTTTTCTAGAAACTTGACCATTTCACCTAGGTTTTCAAATTTCTTGGCATACAGTTCTTCATAGTAATTTCTTATAATCCATTGTATTTCTGTGGAATTGGTTGTAATCTCTCCTCTTTCATTTCTGATTGTGTTTATTTGGGTCTTCTTTCTTTTTTTCTTGATGTGCCTGCTTAAAGGCTTGTCAATTTTGCTTATCTTTTCAAAGAACCAGCTCCTGGATTCTTTGATCCTTAGATTTGTGCTTTTAGTCTCTATGTCATTTAATTCTGCTCTGATCCTGGTTATTTCCTTCCTTCTCCTTGCTCTGTGTTGTCTTTGTTGTTTTTCCTCAGGATCTTGTAGGTGTAGGGTTAAGTTGTTTGTTTGAGATGTTTCTATCTTTTTTAGGTAGGCCTGTATCACTATGAACTTCCCTCTGAGGACTGTCTTTGATGTGTCCCATAAGTTTTGGGTTGTTGTTTGTTCATTTTCATTTGTTTCCAGAAACTTTTTGATTTCTTCCCTAATTTCATTCTTGACCCATTCATTGTTTAATAGCATGGTATTCAATCTCCATGATTTTGAGGGCTTTGGGTTTTTCCCCTTGGGGTTGGTTTCTAGTTTCAGTCCCTTGTGGTCTGAATACCCAGAAAGAGCAAGGAAAGGAAAGGAGGCTCAGAAAGAATGATGAGGAATTAAGAGAAATTTTCATGCCTGTGTTTCTCTCTCTCTCTCTCTCTCTCTCTCTCTCTTTCTCTCTCTCTCTCTTCCTTCCTTCCTTTCTTTAAAGCAGTCCCTTTAGCATGTCTTCCAGAGCTGGTTTGATGCAGGTGGGTTCTCTTAGACTTATTCTGTCTGGGAAGCTCCTTATTTGGCCTTCTATGTTGATTGAGAGCCTTGCTGGGTAAAGTAGTCTTGGTTCTATGTCTCTGGATCTCATTACTTGGAATATTTCTTGCCATTCTATTCTGGCTTGGAGCATTTCCATTGAGAAGTCAGCTGCTAACCTTATTGGGGCTCCCTGGTATGTTAGTTCCTATTTCTCCCTTGCTGCCTTTAAGATTCTCTCTTTGTCTTAGAATTTTGCCATTTTAATTATGATGTGTCTTGAAGTGGGCCTCTTTGAGTTCCTCTTGATTGTGACTCTCGGTGTTTCCTGGATCTGTGTGACTTTTTCTCTCACCAAATTAGGGAAGTTTTCCATCATTACTTTTTGAAATAAGTTTTCTATCCCTTGCTTTTCTTCTCCTTTTGGTATCCCTATTATACGGATATTATTATGTTTCATATTGTCTTGCATTTCTCTTAATCCCTCTTCATTCTTTCTGAGCTTCTTTTCCTTTTCTTGCTCTTTCTGGGTGTTTTTTTCTACTTTGTCCTCCAACTCGATGATCCGATCTTCTGCTTCATCAGTTCTGCTTTTCATTCCTTCCACTGTGTTCTTCAGTTCAGAAATTATATTGTTCATTTCCTCTTGGCCCTTGTTGATAGTTTCTGTTTCCTTTTTCATGTTGATATAGTTTGCAGTGAGGTCATTGTAGCTTTCCTGTAGTTTCTGGTAGCTCTTTGAGAGCTCTTGGAACTTCCTGACAACCATTGCTTTGAACTCAAAATCTAATAGTTGAGTTGCCTCCATTTCATTTAGCATTCTTTCTGGGGCTTCGTCCTTTCCTTTCATTTGGGGATTGTTTCTTTGTCTTCCTATTGTTTGTGAGACTCTTCCTGTCAGCCTCAGCTTCTTAAATTGATCTGTTCTGGCTCCCTGGATTTATGGTGTGAACTTCTGTGGTAGAACACCTGTGAGATTCAGTGGTGCAGCCTCCTTTGACTATCCTGGTGTTCACAGCTTCCACTGTTTCTGTTGTTGGGATGCTCCCTTTTTGGGTCCAACTCTGCTTTTTTTCACAGCTCTAGGTTTTTTTTTTTTTTTTTTTGTCTCACCTAGGATCACAGGTATGAGCTCTGGTTCTTCCACAAAGCCCCCTCCTCTGGTCACTGGGCCTCTTCTTGTTGCTTGGCCACCTCCATCCAGTTGCAGAGCCACCTCTGGTCACAGAACCACCACTTTACCTGATTGTGTAAAGATTGCATATCCTCATTGAGGCTGCTCCTCCAGACAGTGGCAAGTGTGAACCACCAACCATGTTTGACATGTTCAATCAGTCACAGCACAAAACTTTTTTTTTTTTTTGGTATTGAAGTTGTTTTTACCTTTCTTGAAATAATAAATTATAATATGTTGAAAATATTGTGTATCTTCTTCCATCTTCAGTATTAAAATGGCTGCACAAAAATTCACCAATTTTGATAAGTTTTTAAAATGCACACTGATATGATAACTGTCACAATAGAATCCAACAAAATTTTTTCTATGAAGTTAAAGACATCTAAGCACTACTAGAGCCACTGTACAGAATAAAAAAACTAATGGAACTTTTTGGCCAACCCAATATTTATACAGTAAAGTTATATTACACTGAATTAAGTCACTTAGTAATTAGGGCAGAAGTCTCCAACCTTTATGGCATCAGGGACTGATTTTGTGGAAAACAATTTTCCCATGGACTGAGGTGTGGGGGATAAGTTTTGGGATGAGTCAAACTCATTACATTCAAGCTCACCACCTGCTATGTGACCCAGTTCCTAACAGGCCCAAATTGGTACTGGTTTGAATTAGGGAATTGCTTATAGTCAAAATTATGCTTAGAAGTACTTTAATTCACCCATAAAGAATAATGCCCTTGGTTTTATCTATATACAAACCACCCATTAATTCTCATACACTTTGAAATTTGAGAACCATTGGGTTAGACTTGAGAAAAAAAACTAAAGGAAAAGCCTACATGTAGGTGCCTCCGAATTTGAATTATTCTGCCTTTAAATTAACTAGCAGATTTCTAGACATCGGTGGTAAATGAGTGGGTTGAGAATAATGAAATATTTCTGCCTATCTGTAAGCACTATTCCCTTCTTTTTATTAAGCCTCTAAACATTAATTTGATTAAATGAGACAGTTTACAATAGTGAGAATTAAATGAAGATAGGTCCTAAAATCTGTGCACAAGTTGAATGTGTGAATGATTCAATTCATAGTATGCTGGTGTGTGTGTGTGTGTGTGTGTGTGTGTGTGTGTGAAACTCTGGGAAGAAATGTACCAAAATTATTAACAATGATTAATTATCTTTAGGAAGTAGGATATTTTGATTCATTTTATATGCTTTGCATATTTTATAACATTTTCTAAAATTTTTACATGGAACATTTATTACTATGATGCATCTATCTATTTATTTATTTATTTTAGAGCAGTTTTAGGTTTACAGCAAAATCTAATGGGAGGTATAGAGATTTACATTTATTCCTGACCCCACTTATGCATTGCCTCCCCCCCCATCAGCATCCCGCACCAGAGTGGTACATTTGTGATAACTGATGAATTTATGTTGACATGTCATTATCCATTAAAGTCCACAGTCCACATTACAGTTTAGGGTTCACTCTTGGTACAATAAGTTATATGTATTTTAGAAAAACAAAGGGATTTTTTCCCTTTTCTTTTTCTTTTCTTTTTTATAAATCAACACTTTAGTCCTAAATGAATCTAGGTAGTCAGTAGGGCTTGGGACAAAAATGAATTCGATCCTGTTGAGTCCCAAGAGTGGGATTCGTGGATCAGGTGTTCATAAGCTGTGTGCAAGCTGCCTTGAGTTAAAGGACAGGGAAACCTTGTTATAACCTTAGTGATGGTTTTCCTCATTTGGGAGATACTTGAGAAATACTATAAGGAAAGAACAAAAGGAATAAAGTAGTTCAGGTTAAATACATAATCCCCAAATAGTGAGTATTTCTTTTCCAAAGTAGTATAAACTAACACCCTTAATATTGCTGAATTGGCAGCTTCTAAGCTCAAATTGAGGCCCCCAAGGAATATCAAAATGCACTATAATTTATCAGGATTTCCAAAGTTAGCTTTCAACTCACGGTGGTTAAAATAAATACCTCAATTTATGCCCCCACTTGTGTTTCTTCAGATTAAAGATCCAATTTCTTTTTTATCCCCTGACCTTATAATTACAATAATTTTCAACATATATTCAAAACATACTTGTGGATGTGAAATAATATGATGAACGAATAAAATAATTCTTTTGGAAAATAACAATGTGGAGACCCTTTCTGTAGATAGTAAATGAGCCATAATTTAAATAAGAACATGGATTAGATTATAAATAATGGTTAGAAACAATCACTATCATGGGCACCTGTGATGCACCTGACATTATGTTACATGCTTTATCTCTCAATCATTTCATTAGTCTGGTGAAGTGGGTGACTTTTCTTACCTCCACTTTATAGATGAAGAGCTTAGGTGGCATGGCCTGGATTCTAAGGCTCAAATTCTCTAAGTTCTTGAGATAAAATCTTCCAGTTTTAGAGAACAAGGAGGACTTGAGAAGGCCTCAGATATTGGCATTTGGGGAGTTATTTTAAAGAAGAGGTCAATCTTTTAGTATACTCAATGTGAAATAAGGAAACTACCAAGAGGGTAGCAGTAAGGTAAGGGGTCAGAAAATGAACTGGAAGTAAGAACCGGATGAACAGGGATAGGACAGGACAGAGTGTGAAGGGGAGGGAGTTCAGGAAGTGCTTCTGAAACGGAAGTGAGGGGCAGCCAGAGTGTTATTTAAGGAGACCAGTGATGGAGAGCAGAAAGAAGCTACATAAAGTCAGAATTGGTGGTTACAAGAAAATTTATTGATGAAAGTAAAATCTTAAATTGCACGCTTAATGTCAATCTAGTTTACAGTTTTAGGTAATGTAAACTAAGAGTAACAAAAAAATTCAGAACAGATGGCAGGAGGCAAGTTTTACCAAAAGCAAATCACAAATGCTTGTGGAAAGGACATCTTACAGCACTCAAGTTCGTTTCCAAGGGACTGAACCACCCTCATCATGACTGCCCTGGGCAGAAAGTACCCACTGACAAAGTTCCCTCCAGTTGCTAGTGAGGAGAGTCTGTTGATTTGTTTTGCATGATTTGCTGATTGCATTTTTGGAGAGGACCACAAGCCTAATAGGAACACTGTGGTGATGACTTTTGAAAAAGAGATGTGCTGTGATAATCTCATGGCAAATTCTTTTCCTCAGTTTTCTCTCCAAATATCTATGTCTGCTTTGGAGAACTGGTCAGAAATGTTTGAGCAAGCACTGAGTCTTGCATGCAGCGTGGTATTCCTGTTACTTGACTGAAACAGGAATTGGAAGGAAATCAGATTTGGAAGTTTTTTCCTTTCACCACTGTTCACATCAAAATTTTAAGGCAACTGTCTACTTTATAATATTTAAAGACTCTGCTGATGGTGGTGAGACAGGGGACCAGCAAATCTATTCACGTGCAAGCAAAGTTTATTAGTGTTAAGTTCTCATGGAAGAGAACAAGCCTAGCTAAGGTGGGGGTGAAAGGCAAAGGCTTGGTTGGCAAGAGCAAGGGTGGCAACGGCATCAGGTCCTTTGCCCTGAGGACTTATATAGGTGGCAGGATGGGGGTGAGGGAGTTACATATTGACTGGTGGGTAAAGGTGGTGCCAGCTTCTCCCCGGGGCATGTGACTACACAAATATAGGTATGTGTGGGGGTTCTTTCCCAGGTAGTGGAAACAGAATATAGAATTTCAAGGAATCCCCTCCCAATTTCAGGACACCTGGCAATCTTAGCAAGATTGTTATAGAAGCTTACAGTAGCCCAGTCTCAAGGACTGTCTCTTCCCCCTGTACCATTACAGTTTGCTTGTGGTCTTAGGACTGCTGGGTGAACGGGTGAGACATGTCTCCCTCCCTCCCTGCTTTGGTTTGCTCTCTATCTTACCTAACCATGGGACATGACACAAGGACATTCAGATAGATGAAAGTCAGGACTCTGTTATTTATAGCCCCAAAGGAGAAAAGCCCACCACACACTGCCACACAAGAGGTTGTAACGGGGGGCTGGGGACAAGGTAACAGCAAGTTGGCAATGTAGGGATAGCTGGGTTTCTCAGGCTTCCTGGGGCTTGGCTAATTTGCATATTCCTTGAAGCCTGAGGCACAAATGCTGTTTCTTTTTAAATTTTTTTTTTCAATTAAATTTATTGGGGTGACATGGTTAATAAGATTATATAAGTTTTCAGTGTATATTTCTGTGATACATGATCGGTATATTTCATGTGTGTCCATCACTCAAAGTCAAATCATCTTCTGTCACCATATATTTGGCCTCCTTTACTCTTTACTACCCCACCCCCTTCCCTAGGCAACCACCATACTGTTGCCTGTGTCCGTGAGTTTGGTACAGCTGGTCCTGGGGAGGTTGGGGTGTTTGCCCAATTTGCCTAGTAGTCCTGGAGAGGGGTAGACTGCTAAGGGAAGTGACTGGGGTGGGGCTTAGTAAATGGCTAAAAAAAGAATGGGCATTTTCAGCCATAACTTTAACCCTGAATCAAGACAGCACTTGTGAAGTGTGATGTTAATTATATTACACTGTTAAGGCTGTTGAAATGTTGGAGGCTGAACTGCAGGAACTGTCGTTTTTCGATGCTCTTTCTGACTTTGATTTCTATGTATGTGGCGGCTTCATGAAGGGATATAAGTATATTCTCCTCTCTTTTTCGATTCCAAATCTTTCCCAACTGCTCCATTTTTTACAGTAATATCTCATCCTTTCAGTCTAGAAAGGAAGAAATCATTTTTGAGTTGTTCGCTTATACCGCTTTCTGTAGCTGCTTGCCTCCTCTGCCCTGTGGCTGCTACCTTAGCTCAGGCCTGTATTGTCTTATAATTATTTTAATAGCTCTTTACACTACTTCCTCTTTCTCTAGTCCAGGGGTCAGCAAACTATGACCTCAGGCCAAATCCAGGCCTTTGTCTCCTTTTGAAAATAAAGTTTTATTGGAACATGACCATACTCACTTTTTATGTGTTGTCTAGTGCTGATGTTATGTCACAGGGGTTATGTCACAGTAGTTTTAACAGACCCTCTCACCTCCAAAACCTAAGATATTTACTATATGCCCTTTACAGAAAAGGTTTTCCAACTCCTATGTCCAGTAGAAGATGCTAAATGTTGATTCAATATTCTGATCACATCCATCTAGGAGGTAAGAGAAGAGAAAGGAACCCACATTTGTTGAGCACTCCATGCAAACTAAAGGGCTGAGAACTTTGCATAAGTAATACTCAGGTCTATAAACCCAGGGGAGTAAGAAATACAAAAGTTTCTTATTTTTCTGAAACACTGTAATTTCTGTTATGAATTCCCATTATTTGGTTGTCAGAAACTTAATCTCAGACAATTACCCTTCCCTTCTCTTCCTGCCTTGGGATTTTAATTGCACTGTGGGTAAGGAAGGTGTGCAATGCCCAGATTATGCACCTGGTCCCTGCCATCAACCTCTTGCCCACTCCTTCACTCATTCATGGAGGTCTTGCTACAGTTGTCTCGTGTCCCGTTCTAAAGGCAACTTTGGATATGCCTCTTTTTGCATCTTCCCCAACAGTCTGGTGTTTGAAGAAAACACGAGATGTAATTAGCTGGTGCTGGAGTGATAGGACCTCTGTGAGGGTGTCGGACACCTCTTCTCTTTCCATGTCACAACTGGTTGATGCAATGTTCCCACTGCTCCTTGGCCACACTGAGTCATGGAAACTCAGTGGGGCGAGGTAAGGCCTTTTTTTGCTGCAGAAACACTTCTCAACCATTTCTCCACAAAGTGTTGTGACTGCATAGGGAATGAAGCACAGGCCTCATATTGGTCCCAAACCCCAGAAACCTACCCAGTGATTTCTCTCCATCCTTCCTAGAGCTCAGTCTCAGGTGGGTCCCCACAGATGGCTCTGCTTTCCCAGCATTGCAACATCAAGTCAGTTTGAGCTTCTGTCTAGCTTTCCTTCATTGTCCAACCCAGACATTTTTGTCTCATCAAAAGTTTGGGCCCTGGAGGCAGAAAAAGGAAAGTTTGCTCCTATTCATCACACACTTTTTAAAATTGATGACATATACACACAGCCTCTTCCCTTTCCTTCCTGTACTTTAGACTCTCAAAACTCCAAACGCAGGAGCTGATGCCTGTTTGCTCTTGTTTTCCTGTCTCATGCCTTCCTTGAGGCAATGGACACCTAACTGATTAGAGTTTACAGTAATATGGGGGAAAGCCATGGGTTAATATTTCATAATAGTCTCCTCCCCCTAGCTTCCCTAACCCCCATACACACATGTTATCATGTTTGGTTCTACAATAGCACAGACAGGTAGAGATTTCTGCTTCTGTTATATAAATGAAGAAATATATCCAGATGAGTTAAGCTTTTGAGTAAGAATATGAATTCAGGTTCTGATGCCCCAACCCCCAGTGAGGTTTCCTCTCCTTATACAGCATGCATTTTACACTAAATTGTTACTCTAAAACTTTATTCTACTCCTCTGCCCTATTTAAAGTCTATATTGTAGATTACTCATCTTTTTTCTCACTTTGGTTGTAATGATTTTATAGCTTATAAGACTCTATATATTAGGAACTTGCAAGTTAAAAGTGTAACTAACAACTGTACACTTTTATTTGTTCATTTACTTGTGGATCAAATATTCATTGGCCCATCAAGTGCAAGGTAGTATGCTAAAGCACCATGACTCGAGAACATGAATCTAGGACATTATACAATCCTGGAGTTATATAATATAGGAAGGCATAAAGATATTTAAATGGCCTTCACTTTCACAAGTTTGTTGTTAATAGAGTTAAATTGATGTGCAATGAATTTGAACCACATTGTGGTTCCACAAAAGAACTTTTCATTTGCCTGAGGGATCACAGAAGGTTTCACAGGAAAGGTGACATCTGATTTGGGTCTTAGGTGATGTGTAGAACTTTAAATGTGTGAATGAGTTATGGAGGAGCCTTCCAGCTTCAGGGAACTGCCTAAGCAGAAACACTAAGTAGAAGAAGGACATGATCTAGTCCTGGACTGGAAAATAGGGTGGCATGTCAAATCCCTGAGTGACAGGAAGGATGTAGTAGGATACAGGCCTCTAAATGTAAATTGGAATCTGAACCTTGAGAATTTTTAATGTCTTAGTAAAGAGTGTGAACATAATTCCTTGGTAATTAGAAACCACCAATGACTTCTAAGGAGGGGAGTGCCATAGTCCAATCTGAAATCAATATATTTGGTAATTTTAACATGTAATTTGTAGGGGGAGAAAAAGAAATACAAACCTGTGGTTAAAATTCACCATTGTACCTATTTTTATATTTGAGTTCACTGTTCATATTGTTCATGTTATCAATTAACATGAGCAAAAGAAAGTTGACTTGTGGGTGTGAGACTGTGGTTGAGGAGAGATTCTGACTTTTGCCTGTTTAGATGTCCCCTGTAGATGTGTGCTCATTAGTACAGAGGTGTTTGTTCTTCTGTTGCTTTTATGAGTTTTTGTTGTTTTATCATTGGATAATAATGAATGTGCCAGAGTAAATATGTCTCAACTGCCTGAGATATGCTTACCTGCAGTAGGATATCATAACATGTTTTTTGGGATGATATACACTTTTTGTGTGTGAAACCTAAGCTTGTTATCAGATTTGGTCTTTGACTACATGATATTTTAAAAGTAAAGGATGGAACATATCTTGTTTACTCTTAATTTTCTTTTCCAGGTAAGACCTTTCAAAACCTTCTGCCATATTAAGTATACAGATCAGGAAGAATTGGTTTGTTCTGTTCTGTTACCTCTATAAATCTGTTTCATTGTAAAGGTAACAGAGGAAAAAGAGAGAAGAGATTAAATTAAAATGATCATTTTCTGTCTCTAATTTTATTATTTAAAATTAGAAGAAATATTTCCTTATTCTGGACTGTGTAAGTAAGACATTGGTTTTATGTATTGATTCATTTAATTGACGAATTTATCAAAAAACATTGGCCATGTACCATAGGTTGGCTGCTGGATTGGAAGGTAAAGTGAGGAGGGATTATGATAAGGCTCAATCCAGGGACATATAATTGAATCTTAAAATCAAAGTTGGACTGTGTATTTCAGCTATCACCTAATCAACAAAAAATTCTCCTCCCACATCTGATCTGTGGAAAGTGAAGTACTAGATGCTATGGAAGATACAAAAATATATTAAACAAGGCATATACTATCAAATAAAAAATGTTCAGTAAGTGTTAATTAATCACATAAGTAGAAGCTGAGAGTACAAATACTACAGTATTTAAGAGGCCAGAAAAAGGGAGCTTTCTATGAACTTGGTGGATCAGGGAATGCCGGTGAAGGAGGTGGGAGGACTGGGCCAGGGTTGACGTTACTTCTGCCACTTCACTTCCATGTCTTATCATTCATAAACAATTTCAATCCATTTAATCTACTATATATAAATAGTGGTACAAGATGGTTAAATATAAGAAATGTTTTAATGTATTAAGTTATACTCTGATTAGTTATTAAGTGAAGACAATTACTCATAAGTTCCTTTAGAGATGAGAAAATTAGTTGTGGGTGAGCATAGTCCATTAATTATTTCATGTACCTGAAGACCTCTAGGGAGTGCCATGGCTTCACAACACAGCCCCAGAGTGTTAAATTTTATATTTGTTTCCCTGAATTTGCCAAGGATTAGTAAAATTGAATGACTCCCTGTTGACTATGCATCTGAAGTAGCTACTGTGCATTGTTTATTTCCCTAGAGAGCAAGAATTCTATGACATCTTGCTTTTAGTCAAATTATGCCTCTTTTTCCCCAAAGTAGATTTCATATGCAAGTAGATTGGATAGATTGTAGTAATTCATAGTTACAAGCCTCGGGGAATAGAGAAATACTCCTATATTGCTTTAAAGATTATTTTTAATTATTTCATACATGCAGAAAAACATAGAAAATAATGTAATAAAGACCACACATTCTTTACCTAGGTTTAATAGAGATTAACATTCTCTCTCTCTCTCTCTCTCTGCTTTAGATCTCTCTTTCTCCCTTTAAAGTGATACATTAATTATCAAGCCATGGCCAGTGTGGCTGAGGTTGGTTGGGGCATCATGCTGTGTACCAAAGGTTCACGGATTCAATTACTGGTCAGGGCACATACCTGGATTGTGGGTTTTTTCTCTGGTTGGGGTTCATGTGGGAGGCAAATGACTGATGCTTCTCTCTTCCTCTCACTCCCTTCCTCTCTCTAAAATCATTGAATATATCATTGGGAGAGAGTTTTTTTTTTTTAAATAAAGATTTATCATTACAGTTAACACATCACTTCCTGTCTCCACAAGTAATTGCTATTCTGAAGTTGGACTATCTTACTTCCATAAATACTTTTATTTTTCATGTCTATATAGTTTTCAAGAAACAAAACATACCATTATTAATGTGTTTAATGATTTTATATAAATGACATCATAGTGTATTACTGCACCTTGCTTTTTGTGGTCAGTAATTATGTTTTTGAGACTTTACCATATCGATGCATATAAATCTAATATACTCACATTAACTGTTGTATAGTATTTCATTGTCTGAGTCAGTCATTGTTTATTCAGACTTTTTCCATTTGTTTCCTATGACTAAGGCTGCTTTTGCACATGTGCATGCTTCTTTGGGGAGAACACCTGCATGTGGAATTGGTATTTCATGGCCTAGTGTTGGCTCTACCACCAGAAGTCAGAAAATTTGTGATGGCTCTAAAACAGAAGTTCCTTTCTTGCTCACATAAAAACCCAGAGCAGGTGCTTATGTCAGTGGGTGGTTCTCCTCAGTGAGGGACTTCAGGGACTCAATCTCTTTCATACTTCCCCCAAACTCTTTATGGAGAACATGCAGCTGAGTGAGGTGGAGAAGGCACATTCATCCTCCTAAAAACTGTTGGAATTGGCATAAACCACTTCTCCTCTTTATAGAGGGACAACTGACTCATTATTTATGCACACTCCGTAGGCAGTTATCCTTACTATGGAAGTCACTCATATCAGGGGTCGTCTTAACTCCTCATCCTGGAAAACACTTCTGTTTAGCTTCCACTCTCTGGCCTGGATTATTATGAATGGTAAAATTACCCTAAATTTCCCCCTCTGGACCAAGGCTAAGTCTGTGTAATCACAAGTACATTGAACTATATCTGGAGTAATACCACAGAGCAAATAGAGATTCAAAACAAAACATGAGAGACCAGTCTTGTTCACTAAGGTAGACCTTGATGATTAATGGGGTTTGTTCAGTTGGTTGGACCTAGGACCTGGAGGTGGAGAGGCATGGCTGAGGTCAATACTGCAGGTTGGCTTCATCCTGTTGCCTGTAGTCTTATTGATAGTAGCCTTGATTAACACCTGCCCAAGGCAAATTCATAGATTTGGTCCCAATCTCAGTTGGTAAGATTTGTCAGACTGATCAGAAAAATTTGTCAAAAGCCAAGATGATGTAGAAAGGAGGAATTGATGTTGTTAGAAGTCATTTTTCTGTGGTTCTCTGACCTTTCTGCCAAACTTGCAAGCAGAGGCTCTATCTTTGTTCTAGACCACGGGTGTCAAAGTCACTTTCACTGGGGGCCATATCAGCCTCACAGTTGCCTTCAAAAGGCTGAATGTCAGTTTAAGACTGTATAAATGTTGCTACTCCTTAACTGTTAAGGAGTTGAAATTACATTCAGCCCTTTGAAGGCAAACTTGATACTGATGTGGTCCCCTGGTGAAAATGAGTTTGACACCCCTATTCTAGACTATGTTGACTACAGTTTCCTGACTGTCATGAGTATCTCCAGGGAGAAAAGGACAGTTATGCTTATTGTTTATTATAAAAGAATTAGTTTTCCTAAGCCTAGTATTCCTCTCCTGTAGCTCAGGTCACTGAACTTGCAGGTATTGTTTTGTCCTATTCAAGTCTACCTGTGGAAGCCAGGGCTTGGCACAATAAAATGCTGAGACTCTGGTTCCTGCTATTGCTGCGAGTAACAAAGACTTTGTCTCAGGGCCAGGAATCTAATCTCTTCTGTCAGATTCCATGATGCTGGAAGACTAAGTTGTTAGTTTGTAAATAGAGTGAAAATCTCAGCTTTTTCAAAGCTCTTGTCAATAAGAAAATAAAGACAATATAACTTGGGTGATGTTGGATTAGACACCTAACCACTATGGATCTGTTTTTCTGTGTGTTTTATAAATAAAAGGATTTGTATTAGACTACTGCTAAGGCCCTTGAGTGTCCGAAGAACTGTGGTTCTATGATTCTATAGGGCAATGACTTAGTCCCTTGCTCAGCATAACTCCACTGGAGGAGGTATGTAAAAGAAATGTGTGCAAGAGGTATGTATGGAGGAGGTTTAGTTAGTGATTTAAGGAAAATCTGTGTTTGGTGTGACCCCTATTTTAGTGGACAGCAAGTCAAGGTAGCTCTGCCCATCTGGTTTGGAGAGCATCAAGGCAGTAGGATCTGTATTTGATTGCTCACCTAAGAAATAGAAAAGATCAGGAAGCTAAGCAAAGGGCACTAACTCAAGAGACTTAACTAGGTGCCCTTATATTTTTGAATATCAAATGAGTTGTCTTTCTTGTTGCTGCTTTTGCACTGGTGAACTTGGTTGCTAATGCTGTGTTCTATGTGGGATTCTATGAGGCCTGGCAGGAAGGTAGAGGGCAGAGACAGTCCCAAGTTGAAAAATGCTCAGGAAAGATGTGGGTTTTGCAGAGTTCTGAGGCATGGCTGTGACTGAGGCATTTGCCCTTTGCACCTCAGATTATTCTTTAACTCAAATGCTATTGCTTTTTTACATGACAGGAGGTGAGGGGTCAAATATTTGCAAGGGCTTGATTGACACTGCCGAGGCCTGAGCCTGGAGGGGTAACAGAATGCACACTACAGTGAAGAGCCACAACCCAGACGGAAGGAATCCCAGTGCTGTGAGTTTGCTCTCCTACCTCACTTCCATAATCTTTACATTCAAGCCACAGACCTCAGGGCCTCTGAACAAACACACTCGTTTATTTACTGCTGATTTTCTGGAACACTGAGCAGCTCTGGGTGTACAAATACCCAGGGCTGTCTCTAAGGCCAGAGGTGGGAAGAAACTCCCACTCTTCCTGGTCCTGCAGTCTTTCACTCCAGAGCATCACATGACTGTTTTGTAATGAAAGATTCAGCATGATCCTTACCAAGTTTATGATGTTCTTAAATATTTTTGGAATGATGCAGCTACCTTTACACTCAGCATTTTTCCCTGTATGAGGTGAATTTTCTTCTGCACTTAAAAAGTAAGATCAGTTATCAAGAGAACTTGCTTTTTTTTCTTATTAGGACAATGATTCACAAGGGTATCTGATTAAATTAGCCACAAATTTCAAGCACAAGCAGTATCCTGCTTAATCTTCAAGTTCCTTATTCATACAGGAGTGACAGGAACACTTTTTTCCCTTCCTATTACATTGGGTTCCCTTGGCACAGGAGGCACTTCCTGGTGCTGACTCTGAAAAGACACGTGTCTCATAAATGGTAGTGAGAAGAGATCAGGGTTGTATATCCTTGAGGATGTTAGTTATTCATAAAATAAAATATGAGGAGGAAGAGGAATATGTCCTGGGTGGAAGCAAATATTTCATATTTTCACAATCACATTTTCTCAGAAATATAGCATATCCAAATATCCAATGCATGAAAACGTAGCATTATGTCTGCTTTTTCTCTGCCCTCCTCATTTCAGTGCATCTTTCCTTACCTTGTTCATCTTTTCATTTTAGTCCTGCACTTTACCTCGTCCTTCTCTATTGTCCCCTGCTCTCTGAGTTTATTCGTCAAGTAATCTGTCTTTACCAGGTAGGCAGTGCCGTCACCACAAATCCTGCACCTTCTCAGACTGACTGTAAAGTGAACCTCTCTGAGAAGCCTCGGAAAGGTGACTGGTTGCATAAAGTAGATTATGCCTGTTTGGAGTACCCTGGAAATTGTTGTATTCCACTTATTATTCATTTGAAATGAAAATATCAAGATTGTTTATCTTTGAAATGTTCCTTTCTAGACTATGAGGTTGAAAACTTAATAGTATCATGAATTCAGTTTGAAACAACAAATTATTTATTCAGGATACACTCTCTCCAATACTATACCTTGAAAATGTCCTCAATAATGGTATATATCTCAGTATTATTTTTATTATACTAATTTATTGAGGCAAACAATGTTCCTGAGTGTAGGAGGGGCAGGAAGGCAGGGAAGGGAGGGAGCAAGGGGGGGAGAGAGAGAGAGAGAGAGAACTATTACATTTTAAATGGGGTTATGATCTAAAAGACTGCCTGAAGATGGGAGCATTTCAGAAATGTGATTTGCTCTTTAGTTTTTGTCTTTGTCTTTCTCAAATATATACTGCCTGAGTGAAGGAGTCATCCATTACTTTGATTATCACGCTTTATATCCTCTAACATTAAGACTTAAAGACAGATAGATTTACGGCTGCACACTTATTTCTTTCCTTTCAGATGCACAAACAAAAGTTGAATCTGTTTCTTACAGCTGTCCCTATATTTATACCAGTGTTTCTCATCTGGGGACAAATTCCTCACATGCTCAAGGGGTATTCGGGTAATGTCTAGTGACAGTTTTGGTTGTCACAGCTGTGTGCAAGGGGCAGTTACTGGTACCTAGTTGGTAGGGAATGGAGATGCTAGTAAACATCCTATGATGTATAGTGCAGCCCCACAACAAAGTGTAATTCAGTCCTAATGTCAGTAGTCCTGAGGTGAAAAAACCTTGATTTACACTAACCAGACCTAGTGGCACATGGTGAAGGCAGGGAATAATTGGGGAATTATTGCAAGCTTGATAGTCCCATTCATGTATGTCATTTCTTTCACTTACTCCTCCTAAGACTACCAGAAAATAAGTATAATTATTTTTGCTTTTATTTTTTTCTTTAGTCAAAACTGGAATCTGAGACCCAGAGATGTTGTAACATACTTGAAGTCACTTGACTCAGCAAGTATGATTTAAAGCCATGATTTTCTTATTTCCTCCCCTTGGGAGCAAGGAAACAATTATTCAATTTAGGACTCAGCCTGGAGAGAATGGAAGCAGAACTGGTATGTTTTATCATAGATTTATACACATGTGTGCTCATATTTATGTCAAATAACCAAACGACTATGCATTTCTAGGGTGGTTTTAATTTTCAATACTTAGAAGACTTTTATTTGTATCCTAATGTTGTATTTGGAAAGATATGGACATTTCTCCTTTAAAAAGATTTAAGGAACTTTGTTAATCACATAGACTTTGGACTATGATGTGTGATATAGTATATAAAGGGAGTATAGACCAAAGACAGTGTGCCATTGGTCATGAATTAAGAACCCACAGATGACAAGTTCCAGAACTGAAAGCTATTGGAGATGAAATATCTTATTAAAAGAACTGGATTATCCTTTTTCTCTCTCAATCTTGAAGAAGAAAATAGATTTTCATTTATGGAATAATGTAATACTTACTTCCTTGAATATCCCTAAAATGAATTAGTTTTTTTCTCTTTATGGTCACATTTTTGATAAAAAAAGAGTGGGGTAAAACAATTTTCATCAAAATCCAGCTTCTTTGGGAAAGTGATAGTAGGAAGTCATTCCTTCTCATTGACCTAGAATAGAATACTCAAGAGTAGGGCATGGACATTTATATTTTCCAAAAGTTTTATAGGAGGTTTATTTCAGTAAGCACAGTATTTTGAATGTGGTACTACTTCATAATTACTTCTGTTGATTATGGTGACTTTGGTGGTTGCCCAACCTACCTGATGTTGGATCAACATGGATCCCAAAACCAGTATACATTTTTTAGACTTTAAGATTTTTTCCCCCAATGTTAAGCATAGACATGGCTATGAATAACTTTTAAAAGCATCAAGCTATTGTTATAGGAAAATAGTACAAATGTTCCATAATAGGGTTTTAAGATTCCATACATTCAACTTCTCTGAGTTTCAAGTTCTTAATCTGCAAGATGGAGATGACTCACTTGTTTTACAAGTTTAAGGATAAAATGAGGTAATATATAAAATTACTTAGTAAATTAAAAAATGTAAGTATATTGGTATTTTTTTTTTTACTATTTGACAGTTTCTTATACTTGCTGTTTTTGACAAGTTGGTTCTTTGAACTTTGACTTTTAGTTTTAGAGAGTCATTCTAAAGCTACATATTTTTTAAACAAAATTCACTACTTGATATAGGAATCCTTCAACAACAAGAGACATCTGACTCTGAGCACCTAGCCCTAATCAGGCCAATAAATATGTGTTGTTTAAGTCACTCATTGTTTAAATGACCTTTTAAAATATTAGTTGCCAATGCTCAGAAATCAAGAGATTCTTATAAGAATTTGGAAGTCTACTGTATTTTACACTCCTATGTATAATGTACTCATGTATAATGCACTCCTATGTATAGTGCACACCCATGTTTTTGGCCCAAACTTTTAGGAAAAAAATCTTTTGTTTTAAGTTTTTAATTCAATTATTTATTTATTTATATTTAGAAACAAAACCAGTTCTCTTATTCCAGGGTATTATTTTGCATATGGATATTGTTATTGCTTTCTAAAATTATACTTTTAATGCATGAGCACAAATGAAAAAAATAAAAACATTTACATAGATACGGAATTAATACTACTCATGTATAATGCTCATCCTTATTTTTCACTCAAAAAATTAGACATAAAAGTGCACATTATACACAGCAAAATATAGCAATTTACATTGAGAAACCAGACCACTTAACCCAGGGCAACTATCAGCTCCAACTGAGTAACCTTATCTAGGGCTCGTAGGCATTCACTCATATTCTACAACAGAGATTCTCAAAGTGTGATCCAGGGCTGATAGAGCTTACATTACCTGGCAACGTGTCAGAAATTTGAACTTTAGGACTTTACTCTAGACCTACCAAACCAGAAACTCTGGAACTGCGGCCCAGCACATTGTTTCATGAAGCCTTCTCAATGATTCATATATACTCTGGAGTTTGAGAAAACCTACTCTACAGCATGCCAGCCAAATGGTCCAGTGACTTCTTTCTGAACTTGTCTAGTGTTAGGTAACTCACTTTAACTTCTAATTGTTGTAGAGTTCTTCTGCTTCTTTTTTTGGTAAGATTTTATTTATTTTTAGAGAGAAGGGAAGAGAGGGTGAAAGAGAAGGAGAGAAACATTAATATGTGTTTGCCTCTCATCCACCCTGCCCCCCAACTGGGGACCTGGCCTGCAACCCAGGCATGTGCTCTAACTGGGGATCAAACTGATGACTCCTTGATTCATAGGCCAGCAGTCCATCCACTGAGCTACACCAGCCAGGGCAAGTTCTTTTTTGAGCCATGTTTTATTTTCCTGTCATTTTCACCATTGTTGGCTTTCCCTTTTCGGACCTAGGATAACTAAGAAAAACAATGTCCTTGTAGTCCTTAGTGTTTTCAACAAACAGAAGCAGTTTGTGGTGACAGGCCTTCCTGACCTCATACTGATAGACCCCTTGTCACTTTTTGAAGCATTCCTTACCTTAGTCTTGTGTGTTGAGTGCGTCCTTAATAAACTGCAATTCCTGTGCTTTCAAAACTCAGCAATTGTAAGCAGCCCCAGAAAGAATATAAATCTGGGCTTTATTTTGACATTTCTTCTAACATTGATTAGATAATTTCTGATCTGTTTTATTGTTTTGTACTAGAATGTGAAAAATTTCTAGAGATTACTCTCCATTGGTGTTTCCTTCTTGAGGGAAAATTCGTGTACTAACTGTTACAATAAAAAAATAATATTCTTGTGAGATTTGTAAATTAAATTTTCTTTCCAATTTTTGTTTAGTACATCCAGTGTTACCTTGTAAGGCAACTGAGGTAATTTTGCGTATCCTATCAATTTGTTTCTGGTTTGATATCTGTGTTTATTTATATAGCTTTCAGAAATGGTGAATTCTGTTGCCTATTAATGTTGATGGTTTTGAGTTAGAAGAGTATTCTTGTAAGTGAAAGTTTTTGTTTTTAAGTTGTATTTTGTTGTAGTTGAGTGTTTTCCAAATAAATATTTGCTCACTTTATTAAATACTTAAACTGGGTAACAAAATCACAGGCTTTCAGAAAAGTGAGGCTCAAATATATATTTTTATTTATAGCAAGTTCCTCTGCTCTTGAATGGGGTGGGGGGGCAATTGAAAATACATTTAAAAATATCTTCAAGTAATTGACTAAGTATATGTTTCATTGTGAAGGTAAAAATCTTGGGCTAAAGTAGTTGCTCAAACAACTTTAACAAGTATATTGTCTATCAAATAGGAAGTCCTGATTTCTGATTTTGCAGATTGGCTGAAGGATTACCTAGGGACCTTATTAAAATATTAATTTATTCACTGTGTGATGGGGACTGGGAAGATGTATTTTACAAATCTTCCCAGGTGATTTTTAACATGTAGCTGGGTTTGAGACTCACTATGCTAAGTCATACATCATTTCTGTGAAGATACAGAAGAGAAAATTTCTCATCCGCAGGACACAGAAAATGCCATGCTTTTCAAAAGAATGTGCTCTTTTATCTTGTGGCCATTACAAATTTAATAAATGATTGTTTTTCACTTTTTGATTTTGACTGTTAATAAGCTTTGAGCTCATTACTTTTGTTGAATAAGTTGTAGAACATGTTTTTATATTCTCTCTCTCTGTCTATCTATATATACACAGTACTTTTCAGACCATAAGATGCACCTAGGTTTTAGAGGAGGAAAATAGGAAAAAAAATTTTGAAGCAAACAATGTGGTAAAATATTTAATAACATAAAAAATATAATATTTCACCAATGTAAATGTAAACAGAATTCAACAGCAACATTAACAACCATTATTCCTCCCAAATATGGGGGGGGGGGACATGCATCTTATAGTTCAAAAATACGGGGTGTGTGTGTGTGTGTGTGTGTGTGTGCATTCTTAGCATCCTTCACACTTTTTTTACTCTGACATTTCTTTTCATTTAATTTATACTTCATGGTTTTTAAAAATATTTTTAAAGTCATAATAAATCACTTTTAGTATAAGGCACAGTATAAATAAATGTAATAACTGAAGTCAGAGACTGTCATAGAGGTCATTAATGGAGCTGTTTTAGGGAGAATTACTTTGTAGTCCTGAATTAACTGCTGCTGTACTTAATACTCTATTGTCCATATACGGTGCTTCTATGACAGTAAACCAAGTTAGGAGAAAGAATCATGGTCCTACAGTATGTAAAATTATGTATTCTATATCCTCTTTAGGGTTTTTATAGTATACATTACTGAAGAGACCTGCAATAAAGACATTTAAATATTTTTAACTCACATTTTCTAAACTTTTAAAAAACTAAACACTCCCTCTCTCCCCCCAGAATACAGGTTAACATTTCCAGCACAGTATTTTATTTATGAAATGCTGTATTATTGCTATGTTTCCTGATGCTGAATGTTGATATGAATGAAACTAGGAAAGCTATTGTGTTGTTGAACGGAGCTGATCAGGCATAGCTAGTTGTAATAAACTTAGCTAAGTGAGTGAACTTCAGGAAAATCATGCTGGCCAATTGGTATTTGTGAAGAAACAGACAGTATGGAGAAGAGAAAGATAACTGGATATTTGTATTCTTGAAATTGCAGAAAGAAAAGCACTAAAAGTGCATATTTGAAGTACAATCAAGGAAAGCTGAGATCCTAGCTGATCTGAACTAAAGTTCCATCTTCCAGGTGCTCATGGGACTGTACTAAAATGTTATGCAAATAAAATAATTATTTGGAGTGAATCTGCCTCCAGTGGTAGTGGTGGGGGGATGTGGAGGGGAGTCTGAGAAGGTATTTGGGTGAGTTTCTGTCAAAGAGGATAAAATTGTGAAGGGAAGAATTTGTATATGTATGAAAGAATTCACATTGCTTTGAGAGTGTGGGATTTCCCTTGGCTTTGCAGACATGTTGTGCCTCCTGTGACAACCTTCATCAGAGCATGAGTAATGCACATTAAATGTTTCATGTGTCCACACTGCCTCACTTCTCCTACGTTCACAGTTGGGTGATGGGAGGAGGGGGCCATGAGAAATAACTCTATTCTGTTAAAGGAAATGTTTTATGTTATATCATAATAATTGGTCACTTAGTAACTCCAACTCACAGTCTATTTTAAATCATGGTAAATATTACTCTTATCTTTGAATGAACAAAAATTAAGGGCAGGAAGTGAGAAACCAATTTAATGTAATTCAGTTTAGAAATATCTAATGTGTGAAGGTATAACCTAAATTATCCATGGAGATAAATATTACATCCAGCACCTCAATCATTTATGGTAGTCCTAACGAGAGGGGCATGAACTTAGAAGACTCAGTGCTGTCTATGCATGGGAAGCTGTTCATGGGAGAACTCTGCAAGCATTGTGACACAGTGCTATATTCTTGTTAATGAGAACTAGACCAGTCAACGCAAACTTTGTGGTCCAAAGAAGGGAGTGGGCTGAAACAGTTTTAGTAATAATTTATAAGACAACTTAAACTATTAATATCTCAAGAAGGTCAATTTCATGATTTCCCTTTAATCATTAAGTTGACCACCTAAACCAGTGATTTTTAACCTGTCTCATCTTTTGCAGTACACCAAAAAATATATATATATATTTATAACAATATGAAAAAAATAGGTGTAATTTTGATTTACTGTCATCAGATGGCTATTGTGTTGGCTGTCATCGTTTTTTAATTTGACAATATAAGGAAGAAAAGATCAGCAGCTATGATTAAATAAATAAAAATATTTTGTTAGATGAAACAAAATATTTTAATATTTATTTTTGTTCTGTATCTTTTGGTGAAAACATTTAATTTCTAATCTCTTAACAAATTTCAGCATTATATACAAGACAGTGTTATCAACAAAATGTCATGATATGCATTAGATACTCAGAATTATTCATATTATAACTTCTCCCTTTTTCCCTCACCTCCCAGACCCTGATACTTAGCGACCACTTTTCTATTCTCTGTTTCTATGAGTTGAACTTTTTTTTAGATTTGATATATAAGTGTATAAGTGACACCATGAGATGTTTGTCTTTCCCTCTCTAGCTTATTTCACTTAGCATAATGCCCTCTAGGTTCATCCATCCATGTTGTCACAAATGATGGGATTTCTTTCTTTTTTTATTGTTGAATAACATTCCATTGTATATGTAACATATGTAACATTCCATTATATATATTACATGTCCAATATTCCATTGTGTGTATTACTTATGTAATATTCTATTATGTAAATAGATATATAGAGTTAGATACCAAATTTTCTTTATTCATTAATTTATTGAAGAACACTTAAGTTGTTTTTGTAATTTGGTTCTTCTGAATACTGTTTCTATGAACTTGGGAATACAGATAACTCTTGAAGGTAATGATTTCATTTCCTTTGGATATACAACTTGAAGTAGGGTTTTGGGTCATATAGTAGTTTTATTTTTAGTTTCTTGAGGAAACTCCATACTGTTTTTCATAGTGGTTGTACCAATTTATACTCCTGCCACAGTGTACAAGCATTCCTTTTCTTTATATTCTTGCTAGCATTTGTTCTTCATTGTCTTTTTGATACTAGTTTTCCTATCAGGTGTGAGGAGATATCTCATTGTGGTTGTGATTTGCATTTCCCTCATTATTCATGGCGGTGAACACCTTTTCATGTATCTGTTGTCAATTTGTGTATTTTTTGAATGCCCAGTCAAGTCTTCTGCCCATTGTTTAATTCATTATTTGTTTTTGTGCTATTGAGTTGTGTGAGTTCCTTGTATAGTTTGGATATAAACTTATTAAAGGATATGTGGTTTGCTAATATTTTCTGCCATTCTGTAGGTTGCCATTTTATTTTGTTGATGGCTTTTGTTGCTGTGCTAAAACTTTTTAGTTTGTTGTTGTCTCACTTGTTTATTTTTGCTTGTGTTGCCTTTGCTTTTTATGTCAAATACAAAAAATCGTTTCCAAGACCAATGTCAAGTTGCTTACCCCCTGTGATTTCTTTTAAGAGTTCTACATTTCAGGTCATATGTTAAAGTATTTAATCCATTTTGACTTGATTTTTGTATAGGGTATACAAAAATCATGGTCCAGTTTCATTCTTTTGTATGTGGCCTATCAGTTTTGCTAACATCATTTATTGAAGATACTGTCTTTTCCCAATTGTATATTCTTAGCTCCTTTGTCAAAAATCAATTGAACATATATCCATGAGTTTATTTCTAGTCTCGCTATTCTGTTCTATTGATCTATATGTCTATGTTTATGCCAGTATCATACTGTTTTGATTGCTATAGCGTTGTAATATAGTTTGAAATCAGAAGGTATGATGCCTCCAGCTTTGTTTTTTTCTGAAATTGTTTTGGCTATTTAGAACCTTTTGTGGTTCTGCACAAATTTTAGAACTACTTTTTATTTCTGTGAAAAATGCCATTGGATTTTTTATAATATCACATTGTATCTATAGATTGCTTTGGGTAGTATGGGCATTTTAATAATTTTAATTCTCTGAATCCATGAACATGGAATATTTTTCCATCTATATGTGTTCTTTTCAGCTTCTTATACCAATGTCTCATAGTTTTTAGTATACAGATCTTTCACCTTGTTGGTTAATTTATCCCTAAATATTTTATTAATTTTGGTGCTATTATAAATGGTACTGTTTTCTTAATTTATTTTTCTGATAGCTTGTTGTATATAGAAACCCAAATGATCTTTATATATTGATTTAGTATTCTGCAAGTTTACTGAAATTGTTTATTCTAACGGTTTTTGTAGCAGTCTTTAGGGTTTTCTATATATGATGTCATGTGTAGATAGAGACAGTTTTACTTCTTTCTTTCTAATTTGGATGACTTTTATTTATTTACCTTGTCTAAATGGTCTGGATAGTACTTCCAGCACTATAATGAATAAAAGTGGTGAGAGTGAACATCCTGTCTTGTTCCTGTTCTTAGAACGGGGGAGCTCAGAAGCTTCCTATGTTGCCATCTTCCAATTGTATTCTTCTATATATATGTATAAAAAAGAGAAATTATTCATTAAAATTAATAAATTCTTCTTAGTTACCTTATCAGCATACTTCAAGCCATTAGTGAAAACACTTAATATTTGCCAGTGTCATAGTTCTTAGATGCAACTGGAGTTATATATAGTTCCAAATTTAAAACATAAGTAGCAGGAAGGAGATTGAAGAGCTGAGTTTACTGATTATTCAAAGATTTGTTTAGCATGAGAGCTGGGTTTGTGGTGTTGGGCTAACTGTCTTAGCGGTATAATGCTACTTCTGTGTCTGTTACATATTCTGGAAAAGAGGAGGAGTTGTAAAGATAGGGAAATGAGGTAACGTGTTATTATGGAGAGAAATATGACCTGGGTCCCTGCAGAACCAATTTCTGATAGTAATAGTAAGATACAACACTTAATTGAGTGCCTCAAAAATTCAAACATAGTATGGCTGCTTGCTATATCTTAGTTCATTTAATCTTCATAATGACTCTTTTCAGTGGTACTATTATCTCTACTTTATAGGAAACCAAGGCCCAGAGGTTAAATAGCTTTCTTAATGCCATACATATAGTAAGTGATGGGATTATAATTCAGATCCAGAATGTCACATTGTCTCTAATGCTCTACTCTCTTTGACCCTACTTTCTTTCTTTGCAGATGCCAGAAAAGAAATGGAATAAAATAACTATTGGTCATTCATAGTCCTCCTCAGGGACTCAGGTTATATGTCAATTCCAACTCAATGAAATTCAATGGAAAGAACAACTATCATAACCTGTAGTGCTTAGTCATGAACCCAGGTGATGGGCTACCTGTCCTTTCCAGTCTCAACTGAGTGGGAAGAAAATACAGTCCTGCCCAACCACATGGAAAACAGAAAACACAATTTTGCCAGTGTCTGGAAAGACAGGAGGAACGAATAGGGTCAAGCAGTCCTAATGGCAGCCGCGGTGCTGCTGGAGTTGTTTTAACCAGTGCAATGTCACTATCTTCACTGTTATCATTTTCCCCTCCCATGGCTATTTAGTTGGAGCTGCATGTAGCTTTGTTTCCCAATGTCTTCATCTCTTGTCCAGCCTCTAGCTAGCTATGTGCTGATAGGCAAATTCCATGACTTCTCCAGGCCTAGTTTTATCAATCATCAAGTAAGCAGTTAGATTAGGAGATCTTTAAGAGACCTGCCAAATGAAAATTTTTATGACTTCATTTAAAGGCAAAATAAGTCTTTCTCCTTCGATTATCTTACACTGACCAGGCAGGTAACATATGGCTGAGGAAACGCAATCGAGCAGTGAATGGAGAGATAAGCAGCTGAGAGATACTGGTGCTGAGCCAGGATAGAGATTAAGAAAAAAACTACTGAGGAAGAACTCAGACTCCAATCCAAGAGTTTAAAGACAGTTAAGAAATAGTGAGGAAATGATGAAATCTGGGATCCTCTGACTTTATTTTTTTTAATTTATTGCTTATTTAATGAGTATTTCAGATAAACTATTTCATTTATATATGTATATATACATATATATGTATACATATGTATACATATATATGGAAGTTATTTAATGGTTAACTTCAAAGTTTAAGCAGAGTCCCTTTTGAAGATGTCACCAAGTATACGAGGGCTTGTCTCATGGTTTGCTCAGTATGATCGTGATTGTCACAAATGGCTTTGACCTAGTGCAAAGGTGACCAAATTACAGCATGGGATTTCTGAAGACCAAATAACCTCCTATCAGTTGCATTAGAAAACCTGTAGAGAGAAGTGACATTGTCTTAATAAGACATGTTTCCAAGAATTCAGACTCTTCTTATTGTTCTAACCTGCATTTTAAACTATATACATCCTTCTTGTAGGGCTTCCTAGAATAAGCACACTTGTTCACACACTCATGTATGTGGATTTAGTGAAGTGAGGAAAGGCCAGGACCAAATGCATGGGCTTAATGTGCTACAACGAGGGCAGTGGTCTTTGGACAAAGGTCTCATTACTGGTCATAGAAACTGAGTATGGAACAGCCAGTAGGCCCTGCAAAACAGCTACAGACAGCAAAAAAAGGCTCCACTTTTCCGTATTTATCTACTTAGAGCTCCACACTGGTCTCCCTCCTTTGTCTCCTTATATAGTAATTACACTAATCAGTCACCACTTACAAGGAAAATGGCTGAAAAGTAAAGCTTACATGAAGACCTCAGAGATGAGAAATGGAGAGAAATTTCTGATGAGACAGCTTGAGAATCTGGGTCCCCTGCGAAGACATTTTGTAGATATGGTTAGCATCTACAATCAGCTGACTTAAGTAAAGGTGATTACTCTAGATAATGTAGGTGTGCCTCATGTAATCAGTTGAAAGTCCTGAAGAACAGAAACTGAGGTTTCTTGGAGGAGGTGGGGATTCTGCCTCAGAATGCCACATCCCCTGCGGCCCTAGTTTCTAAAAGTCTTCTGGTCATCCCTACGGGCTTTAGACTTGCTTCTCTCACTAGTTTGATGTTTCTGGAGAATCCTGGCTGATACAAACTCTTTCAAGTTATTTGCATGGTGGCGTGATTGATAGCTAACCTTAAAATGGGAGTGTTGGCACCATTTGTGAAATAGTACCAACTTTTTTGAACCTTAAGTTTTCCTCCATGGTGTAGTTCAAAAGATGACCTTGCTTGTTACTACCTGTTCAAACTGGCTGTCAACTGGAGTAAATTAATGGCCTCTATTGACAGAGTATTTGGAGTAATAATAGATGTTTTAGAGCTGAAAGTGCCAGAAACTGATGGCTACCTATTAAGTGCAGGGGAAACCTTTCCAGGTTCACAGAACAGTCCCTCAGTAAATGGTGGGTTATGATTATAACTGATATCGGCATTGTTTTGTTGGGGCTGTTTTTGTCATATGTTTTGCCCTCTTGTGCTTAGGAAGAAACTATAAGAGGGGCACTGCCTGGAGTTACACAGCCTAGGTTAGGTAAACTGTATATTTTTTTGGAAAGCAATTCCATAAAACATATCCCAATTATGCTGTTGATTTTTAAATCTTTCATCTTCATCCTCTGGCCAGGCTATATTCTCTCTGGAATAAAGTAAAATATGGTTTATGCTTCAGGCATATATATAATGACATGCAAACTACTTCACCTCCTTAGTTTTTTTTATAACTAGGCACCAAGATTTTTTCTTAGAAATTATAGGAATTGACCTCAGAGAATACATAAATTGTAAAGTACCTCAATTTCATAAAGTATTTTTACATTATTTCTATTTTTCTCCCTCAAGAAAATGTAAAATTACACATCCTAAAATAAAATTTATATAGCAGTTTTTTATCTCTTTAAATGTTTAGCAGTATATAGTGTTTAGTTTCTATGTTTCATTCTTGAATATTATGTTTTATTGAAGGCTATCAGGGAGTTTCTTTCCATTTTTATAGTGGGCTTCAAATTTTGGGTTGGGGGGCAGCTTAGGTCATTCTTTCGCCTGCTGCTTATTTGAACTTTTCCCCTAGGGCAGAAATAACATTTATGATTCATCACCATACCATACAGCATTAGTGAAGAAGGATGAGAGGTGACTTTGGGATATTTGGAATAATCCATTGTCAGTAACAACTGAAAGACATATACCAGTAACTCTTTTGCATGGTTACGTATGGAAAATTCACCTCATTCCTGACAATAGTAGATGCTCCAAAGATGTTAGTTGTCTTCTGTAGCTATCAGAGTCTCTAGAGATATAGATCAATAGGACACACACACGCACACAGATGTAAACAGACTTATTTTAATGAACTGACTCACAACTGTGAGAGCTGGCAAGTTTGGGACAGGCCAGCAGGCTAGAGACAAGTAAGAGTGGGTGTTGCAGTTTTGAGTTTGTAGGCTAGGCCTCAGGCTGGAATCTCAAGCTCAATTTCTACATTACAGTCTTGAAACAGAATTCCTTCTTCACCACAAAACCTCAGTTTTTCCTCAGAATGCCTTCGATAGATTGGATGAGTTTCACCCACATTATTAAATGCAATCTCATTTACCTAAAATTAATTGATTATAGATGTTAATCACATCTATAAAATATTTTCACAGTAATACCTAGAATAGTGTTTGACCAAACAACTGAGCACATAGGCTAGCTAAGTTGACACCTCAAATTAATCATTATGCTTTCCTTTTACATGTAAAATGATATAGTTCTGTATCAAGTACCAGGGATTCCTTTCTACTCAACTCAATTTCTTGAACTCACTGAATCCACTTAATAAACATAGATAGCAAGAAGCTTTGGGAACAGGATAGGGTGCATTTTTGATGAAGAGAAAGGAGGGTTTGGGTTGGCTGGGAAAGTAGGGGCAGGAGAAGGTGAGGTAAGAGCGTTCTGAAGATAATGCTGTCACCCTCCTGGTTTGGCCTAGTTCTTCATGTCACTCTGACTTTATGGTGGATTAGAGGAAGAGAAGGAAAAGAATGGGCTCCCTCAGTGCTCAGTGTTAGAGGACTTCCCTGGCACAACGTGGGGAGTGTAGTGGGTGAGTAAAGAAAGGTCTCCTGGATTCTCTGCATGCATCATCTGTGAGATTTCATGAAATGCCCATGTTCTTCTTCAGTATAGCAGTGTATACATGGACCAAGGTCCTCTTTGAGTCCAGATTATGGATGAGCACAATTGTTTCGAAGAAGAGAGTGTAATTCATTCTCTAGTTGAAGAAGGAGAATGGGCTTGAATGAAACAAAAGAGTTCATCTTGTGTTGATGGTGAAGTTACTTAACCTTTCAGCTGCACTAAGCATTTAGACATGTGGGAGGATAATAATATCAACCCCCAAACTATTTAATAGGGCAAATGAGTTAAAATTGTAATAGGATTTTAAATTTGTGTCAATCAGCAAATTCAAAGCACAGAACTATAATTAGAAACTCACAATTATTCGTAGAATATCCCTGTGGGCGAAATTAATGCATATTGGACACAGCAGTTATTTTAATCCCACATATAGCCTGGTTCAAATAAGTTGATTTCTCTATTCTGAGTGTGATAGGCTACCTACATATAAGGTAAATTTCTTTTAGGGATGAAATGTTCTGCTACTTTAGAAACTTGGTTCTCATCTGTGTTAAGCAAGGTCAACAAATTAAATCAGACAACTTGGGAGTGATTGGGAGGTCTCCTAGGTGCAATTTATTAAGGGAGAACACAAAAGACTGCTCTTCTAGCAGACTGACTTGGCCTCTGGCTTTATTAGACCATGCCACTTTCAGCATTGTATACTTTTGTGAGGCCTGTTCTGATATTATGGATATAACTGTTTTTTTCATGTGGAAAGGTTAACTATTTTAAGTCAGATAAGTGGAAACAAATCCAACAGCTAATTTTTCAAGAAGGATTCTCTTAGGATTTGCATTTGGGTGGAAAATGTACTTAATTCATTGCCTTTTGAAATACTTCCTTTTTAATGCTTATTTATTGTGAGCAACACAGAACATATGAACAGTAATCCCCTTCTTTTCAATGGAGGTCTTTCCTTCTTTTAGGCCAAAAATTCCAAGACAGTAATCCCCTAAGATTTCCTGTGTTGGTGTTTACAAAAAATGATGTAAATTAGTTAAATGTTTCCTGGATTATTTGCATAAGAGGTGACGACAATATGATAATAATGAGGGCAATGAATTTTGGAAGCTGGAAAGTCAGCTCTATAAGTTATCTGTGGAAGACTGAACACTACAATTTTGCATTATTTGGCTGATATTTGTTTAACGTGATTTTTCAGAAAAAGTTGTCAGAAAAGTATCCTCTGTAAGCAGTGATATGACCTCCAAGAGGCAGTTAAGAGACAAGAAATGGCACTACTTGATATAGTGTAGGTTATATCTTTGGCAGTGATCCAATTATTTCCCAGTCTTTATTCACTAGGGAGTAAAATTATTGCCTCATAAAACAAGAGAAATGTCCAGTTACTTCTTAAGTAGCACCCTATTAACTTTGCCACTGTCACCAATTCCTTCTACACATTAATATCATTTAGCCTTGTGGCAGGGAGGATGTTACATACTCAGATGTAGTGATCCAAGGACAATTATTTGGAAAATATACATTTTCTTGAAAGACCCAATTTTGAAAGAACTAATTCTTAGAATGATGTTCCAGTGAATCATGGGATCTGTGACAGCATTTTTCTTTGAAAATCTTTAGCATAAACCAAAACTATCAGCCAGGATATTAAAAAATGGTCTTAATATTCAGGAAAATTTATTATAAGAGAGTTAGATTATCAAAATGCATTATAATGTTTTACCATAACAGCATTAAAGGTTCATTTATTTAGAAAATCTGGATATTTCTACCTGAATATTACCATTGTGTAGAATATCCCTCTAGGTCATAATCCTAGATTATGGATTTTGAGAGAATCATAATCCCATTTTTACTTGGGAGGCAAATAAAAATGCTGTTCTTGCCCATGCTGTCTAGGTGAGAATGAACTGAACCCATTTGAAGAGATGTGATAGTTGCTATAGGAGGATAGGGAGAGAGTAATTCAGACTTAGCTCCATTCTGCCTTGCTCATACATTGTCCAAAATGGGTCAGGGATTAAAATCAGACTTAACTAAGGGTGATGTTAGTCTCCCATACACATCATCTGTTCCCTCTGACTCTTAAATTGAGCTGTTAATAACCAAACATTTGTATCCATTTGCAAATTTCTTTGTCTACATTTCTAATCGTTCCTTAGCTGGGATTCTTGTATTAAGCTCAACCGGGTCTGGTGTTCGCATAGCCATATCTGAGCTATTCTTGGCCAAGATGTACCAGTTGAATTTGGTGAAGCTGTAAGTCATTGTGTCGTAGTGAGTTTCCTCCAGGTGTATACTGAGAGACCAGGACTTTGGTGATCCTAGGAAACATGAATGAGGTGGAAGAAAGGAAAAAAAAAAAATGAAAAAAAAGAAAGAATAGAGAAAAGACAATAAAGTTAACCAGTAGGTTACCTCTTAGGGCACCAGCATGTCACATATCCTGGAGTCCAGAAAACCTAAAGAAATAGTCTCAGAATGGTCCCTAGAAAGGCAGAAATGGTTCCCTATTAGTAGATATTGTCCACAAGAGTGCTACTGCTACACAGTGCCGAGCTGTGCCTAAGGTCTGTTGAGCAAGTTTCCATGCAGTCAGAGAAAGTCCTCACCAGAGAAGCAGAGAGGCACAGGCTCTAGGGTGGGAAATTATCTTACCAAGGCTGTCAGCAAACTCAGGGATCAGGTAAGGATGTGCGAAGGGGTGTCAAAAGTGTCTGTTATAAACAGTCAACTTGAAGATAACAGTGCTTTGGAAGAGTAGAGGGCATTCTTCAGAAGGACAAAGTCCAAGACTTATTTTGGACTCTTTAGAATTCTCAGATGCCCAAGTTCTTCCCAGACTACTGCTTTGCTCTCTCCACTGTGGATTTATCTTCAAAATCCAAAATGACTGTTAAATCTTGTTGGGAGCCACTTTGCCTGGTTTCAGGAGCTGTTACCTTGCTGACAGTTGAAAAGACCCCACAGCTAGGGGACCTTAGGGCCATAAGCCACTAAGGACACAAAACTTATCCTCTTGGCAGGGGCACAGCCTCTGCCCTTTTTACTTCACCTTGCTTGGCTCCTGGAGGATGGCTGGATAGTGGATGATGAGTAAGATTGCTCAAGGAAGGAACAACCTAAAGACAGGCACAGTTTTGAAGGGGCCATCAGGGAAGGATTTAGGGGATGATGGAGGGGGGACAAAAGACCCTTACCCTTCAGCTTTATCATGGCCTGAGTCCTCATTCTATCTGTAAAAAGTCTAATTTCTTGGCTGCCCTCATCCCCCACCTGATTAAGGCCTGAAACAATGCTGAAGTGGGGTGCAGCCCTGTGCTGGAACCGGCATTCCCGGCAGGGGGGCGATCAGGCCTGAGAAAGAATGTGTAAAATCCTGTGAAACCTGCTTTGATAAGAATGTCTTCAATTTAAATGTTAAGAGTCCAAGAGCAAAATAAGTTTATTTCCCCAGGTCTTATGGCCGATGGGCATTACCCTGTCTACCAGACCCTGACTCAAAATGACCCCTGTGATCCCAGAAGTGTTATCTGTAAACCATTCCTCCCTCCTTTGACATGTATTCCTATGCAAGCTAAACTCAGTAAAAGCCCATTAAGAGAGAGGCTCAAGACCTTTCTCCTCTGAGCAATTGGTCAGCCTTTTCTCCCCAAGCAGATCATGTCTTGGTAGATTTATTCTCATCCACGGTGGCTGGGAGAGCTCTGCTGGATGAAGCTCCTCCACAGAATTTCTAGTAATCATAGCTGTATCCCACATGGTAAAATTTAGGATGGGACAAGGAAGCCCTGTGGACTTCTTTTTTAAGGAGATATTCTCGAAGTACAAAAGCATATTACTATCTATATCTCATTAGCCAAACTTAGTTACATGTTTATAACCTGTTGTAAGGTATTCTGAGAAATACAACTTTGACTACAGGTGGCCAAATGTCTAATTAAAAATGGTGGTTCTATTACTATGAATAAAAGGTAGAATAGGATATTGGCAACTAATTACCTCTGTATTGTAGGATCTTTATCAATCACAGTGATCATTGCTTTGTAAGAGAAAGTGTGGAAGTAGGTAGAGTTGAATTATACTAACTACATAAGGAACCAGAAATTACTATGCCTGTTCCATTGATAAGGGTGATCTCTTCACAAAACTTTTAAATATTGACCTTGTTCACAAAAGTAATCATGGATGATTTGATTTGAATGAAAGAATTAATTTAACTGTATTTTGCCTAATTGTTTTGATTGTGAATGCATGGCTATAATATCATTAACAATAGTGACTGTCCTTGTCTGTTAGGGCTACCATAAAAAAATATCACAGACTGTGTGGCTTCCATAGCAGAAATTTATTTCTCATAGTTCTGGAGATTGGAAGTCCAGGGTTAAAGTGTTCACAGCTTTGGTTTTTCCCGAGGCCTCCCTTCTTGGCTTGTGGTTGGTCCTCCATCTGTTCTCACATGGCCTTTTCCTTGTGTGGGTACCTCTCCTATTCATTTATAAGGGCAACAGTCTTATTGGATTAAGACCACACCCTTGATATCCAAGTTAACTTTAATTACCTCTTTCAAGGCCTTGTTTCCTCATATAGTCACATTGGGAATTAGAGCTTTCACACATGAATTTGGTGCAGTGTGCAATTCAGACTGTAATAATGATAATACAATAAATATTTATGTGGTGCTTCCTCTGTATTGGGCCTGATTCATAGTGTTTTATAGAGATTAATTTATTTAACCTACATAGTAATACTGAATAAGAGATTATATTCCTTATTTTATGGAGAGAAAAACAAATGTAGGGAAACTGGAGCATGTCCAGATTTGCATGGGAACAAGTGAGATCAGCAGGCTGGGTGCTTGTGATATGATGTGGAGGACAGGGAGTACCACATGTGAGAGGTGGACAAGTGATGTGCATGGCCTTGAAATGAGTGTAGACTGAGGGGCCCCCTAAGCCCTCATCACCCTTGGTTGGGGGATGGGGGAGTGGATGATACACTGAAGATACTTTTCATTACAAAAGCAAGATAATAGCTGTATCCCTGCCTTGGGACAAGGTGTGCATGACTTTCAGGATATAGCCGGACTTATGATGTGGAATGTGAGGCGGGTCCTTCTGGATCACTGAGTCCCTGTTGCCCTGACTGGGGATGGCCACTGAATAAATGTAAACAATACAGCAGAACTGGCAAATGTAGCTCATTGTGGGAGGAGTGAGAGATGGGTTCATGCAGGAGGCTCCAGGTCAGGATTTAAACTAAGGGCAGGCAGCAATGAGCAGTAGAGCCAGGATGAGGGGTGTAGAAGAGCCATGCTTCCAGTAGTGAGATAAGAGCCACGCTGCTGGTAGTGAAGTAGCAGCTATGCAGTTTGTAGGGATTATTTAGCCATGCAGTTTGAAAGGGTATAAAAGAGCCATGAGGGAAGAAGAGCCATGATACAGCTGGTAGTGAAGGAAATTCTGCCATGTTGCATGTAGTGAGATAAGAACTATGTGGACCGTAGGAGTTGGTCCACCATGCTAGTAAGGAAGCAGGCATGCTGCTTTGATTGTGACTGCTCTAGCTTCAAAGCCTTCAAAGATTCTGCCTTGCAAGGCACTGACCTGCTGCTGTGCAAACCCAGCAGGTCAGTGCCTTGCAAAGGACTTTATCTGGACTCTTGGACTTAATGTCTTTCCTGGACTTCGTCATGATACAGTGTACATGGCACATGCTTTTCTGGACTATAACATGAAAGCTGATGACCACGTACCCAGGATCTTGAAAGAGAGAGCTGCTGTGAGACTGTTTGCACAGCCAGCTTAAGATAAGGAGGTGGGGAAATTTTTGGAGCTTTTGGCTTATAGCCTTTTGGGGAACAAGGGAAGTGCTGGGTCTCATGGAAAAAGAAGGCTCTCAGCATAAGTGCTCTGAGTGCCCCCCAAGGACAGAATATTGTAAATAAAGACCTGTTCCTTCCAGTACTGATTGTTGGATCATTCACCAAGACACCATGTGGACGGGGCCCTGTCTGCTCTGTCACAGTCTCATATGGAGAAGCAATGACTAGTTGTAGGTAATGCTGGGGGAGTTGTTTGAAGGGGCCCTTCCTTGCAGAACCTTTATCCCCTCCCCCCATGAAACAAATGGAGATGGAAATCTAAAAATGGCAAGTAGGGACTAAAATATTCCTTTATTATTGATAGAAGATGGAGGATGTGGGCTTTGATCCATTAGACAAATGAATAAGCTGGTGGAAATAGGCAAACTCAGCCATCCAATCTTCTCACATTGGGTAGGGCAGGTCTTCCCCCTCCTGTAGGAGGGAGTGAGTATCTGGGGAAGCTGCGGCGAGGCTGCTGCCTGTAATCTGAGGTTCCTAAAAGGGAGCGTGTTGGCAGGACTAAACTGAACAAGCCTGTTACTATGTTTCCCAGATCTAAACCTCAGCTCCCTCCAACCCCTCATTTAGCAGAGGCAGTAAATGGAACACCCAGGACACTTCTCTCCCTCAAAAAGAAAAAAAAAGACTCTGCTTTTGTCAAGAAAACTAGTAGATCATATTTAAAAGTAGGTATAACAAAGGAATGCTTAGTATATTCAGCCTATGATGAGCATCATGAACTAATCAATGAATAACTTTTCCTATATCTTCAACTAGAGATGAAACCTAAACAATGAAGAAAAGTAAACATTTTCTAACACTTCATAAAGGTGAAACCTACTGCAAACAAGTTCAGCCACCTTCAAACAGAACACATTTCAACAGAATAGTTTCGTATATCTTGATTTCAAGACTTCCTCCTCACACCTCACTCCCTGCCCCAACCCAGTATTTGAGGTCTACAGAGGCAAACCAGAATAGAAATTTGTAACACTTTTTCAGAAAAATTAAGCAGAAACTCTTGTTTCCCCCCAAAATTAATTATGTAAAGCAAAATTATGTAATTGTCACTGCTGTAGACAGTGAACTGAGGATTCATTTCATGTGTACAGAACTGGCTCTGGTTTCCCCTGAAGGATATAATGCTTACATCTATATGTTTGTGCATGAGTAAAAGTAGAGTTTTAAATTTGTGTGTGTCCAACTGAGAATCTCAGGGTGGTTATTTTTTTTTTTTCAATTAATTTCTCTTCTGTAGCACATTTTGTCAAGTAGAATGTAATGAGGTTTAGTTATTTTGTTGTTTGATAGTTCTAAATAGCTGATCTAAATAATTCTGCTCCACATAAATTTTGAAGGTTTTTAAATTTTGTAATTGAAATATTTGGTTGAGTTGTTAACCTTTAAATAAATTAGTTAGCTAACAAATTTTCCCTATTCTCTGTACTGCATAGATGCAATGTTATAGGACAATATAGGACAGCTCAGGCCTTCAAACAGATTTTTGTTTCATTTGCTTTTCATTTATTCAGATAAGTTAAGAGAAATAAGATCAATCTCTCTCTTTCTTTTCTTTTTTTTTAAAGGGCCATCTGGATTATACTGATGGGATAAAAATATGTATTAAATTTTTAAAATGTTTCCAGAAGATCATTTGAAATCAGGATACTGAGAAACTCTCATTTTTAATGTTTAATTTTTGTTTTGATATTTTAAATGCATATTTATTAATTTTTTCCTTTAAAATGTTTTTAGAACTACATTATTAGATTTTTCTTTTGAAATTATAATTTTATGGTTATTTGTTACTCATTCATTTATATAAGTTTGAGGTGTTTTATACATGTTTTTGGCTAAATAAAAATAAGTTTTTACTTCAATCTGTGAAATGAATAATAAATTGGCCAAATTTTTACCAAAATAGTCTTTCTGTAACTGCTTTTCTGTTTGCTCTCAGCATTATCAGGACTGGTATCCACAGAGTTTGGTAAATGTTGAACTTTATGATTTAAATCCATTCCTTTTCACTCAGTACAAATATCTCTATACTTTGGTTACTGATTTTAGAAGCTTGGAGCAAAAATTGTTCTTGAAAGTGGGCTCTTGCAACTGAAATGCTATCTCTTAGACTCCTCTAATGACTTTTAGCAGAAGGATTTGAAAACAAGTGAAGAGACTGAAGTGGCTTTTACTTGTGTGGTTTGGGGTAGAGTGTCTTCCAAACACAAATCTCTTTCTTCTTCTGTATGTGAATTTGGTGCCAATGAAAGGGGTCATGGTTCTAACAGCTGGCTCTGTAAACTGCTTTTTTGGAGAATAGATGATAGATGGGTAGAAATTTCACTTCTTGTCTTGCCTCCAATTTAAAAGATTTTTACCTCATAGACCAAAGGAACTGTTTTCTGTGAGTGACCAGATTCTTAAAAACTTCAGCTAAAGCTTTCAGAAAACATGTACAATGTACAAAAGTGGTGATGAAAGCAACAGCTTCTGAACTTACATACTCTGAACTTTCTCATGTGTGTAAATACCTCTATTTCCTTTAAATTGCATACTAAATGTATTCAAAACATACTGTTAACACACATACATATATATCATTTGTTACTTTGAAAATTAATTTTGAGTAAGAAAGTAGTCAAATACCTCTAATGAACAAGTTTGATTTAAGGTATTTTTATGTTTGTAACACTGAAAATCATTATGAGTTTAATTTAGAAAGGGATTAAAAATAATTAAGAACACTTATTTTTCCATTCTGAAAATGTTTGTGGTTAAGTAGATCTGAGTACCTAGAATCAATGTTCTTAAGGTTTCCAAAGGTATTTCCAATCGTATGCACATTTTTTTCTGTGCTTTCTTTTGTCTTCCATGCCAATGATAGAATTTATGCTCCCAAATTGTTCATTATGTTCTTCTGTTGGAATTTGCATGAAAACTAATTATTTGTTTCTGAAAACAAAAGGACATTTGCATCTGGAGAGTGGGGACCTAGTAAATTCCCTAGGACGTTTCTTTTTACATATTTTATTCCATGTCTGATTGAGTCTGTAGCTATTATTATTTGTAAAATATTCATGGTTATGAGTGGGTCAGAATCCTTGGATGAGGTAAGGCATGCTAAACAGTTGGCCTGGAATACAAGCATAAAGTTTAAATGTTGATTTTCTGTTCAAAATTGTTTCTGGCTAGTAATTTCCCCAAAATTTCTATTGAAATAACTATATAGACATTGAAAAACAAGAAATCCACAATAATATTGAGAGCTAAGACTTACAATTTTCAAAACTTTAGGGAAAATTTTACTAGTGGCCAAGTGCAACAAATCTATTGAAAACCATTTTCAGTGACAGAATGGCTAAATCATTACAAACTTAGATTTGGGTCAAATTCTGGCTTTGTCACTGTCTTGTTGTGTGACTTTGGCAGTTTACTTAACCTCTTGGCACCTCAGTTCCTTCACCTGTAAAATGAAGCCTGTAATAAAACTCCCTCACAGAGTTGCTATGAGGTTTAAATGAATTAGCATGTGAGTGGGTAATGCATGGAGTGTGGTAAACTGAAGAAAATATTAGCTGTTATTATTCAATGGCCCAACTACGTTTCTGCTCAGCATTAGGTCAGATTACCCTTTATCACTTTCTTTATGTGTATTCAGTAGAAAAGGTCTAACTCTACCAGAAAACCCCAAAAGTCATTTTTGTACCACATTGTCTTGTGTTGCTTTCTCCCAGATGTACACAGCACAGCAAAGCTATTTGGCACAAGACAAAATGCACCTCTTTTGACAGCATTGATTTCTGTTGTTTTATTATGGCTTATGCCCACTGGGACTTTTATGAATATTTCCATTCCTATTACTTCCTCATTACAGAGGCATCTTTTGTAATAATTCCAAAACCAAGCTGTGGTAAGTCCCATTCTACCTGATGGGAACTGAAGTTCAATATACAAAGTGAATTAGTGGAAGAATTGGGAAAATAACTTTGATTTCAAGTTGAAACATCTCTTTAATATGTTGACCTTAAAGTAATGTCAATTTTCACTCTTCTTTTCTTCCTATTATATTTGGTGCCTTTTGGTCCAATCAGGTTGAACATCTTTTAGGTGAGTAACACATTTATAAATCAATCAATCTATCAATCTTAACCATTTATTTTTGTTTAGGAATGCACTAAAGGAAAGAGCTCTACTTATAGAATGTATTTAAATTTTAAATAAAAAGATAACATTAAGAAATACAAATTCTGCTTCTGTGTTTTGACTGTCTTGAGCTTCATTCGTGTATCCCATGGGTCCAAAATCCTGTACTCTTACTTATATCTCCTTGACACTAATATGCATGTATTTTTTATTTATCCCATTGACATATGCTGTCAGTAAGGTTCAGCTTAGCAAAAAGGTTAAAATTAAGATGGAAACGGTTGCATGTGCTTAGTTTTTTTATATAGATACATTGATTTTTGCCATCTATTTCTTACTGATCTATATATCTTCTTTATTCTTTAGATAACCTTCCAGTGGAACAAAGCTTTTCTTTGCTTCCTGAACCATCCTTCCAGTGCAATAAAGTTTGCTCTTGATAGATTTGTTAGTCCTCATATAATGAGTCTGGAGTTCTTGACTCAAGAAGGCCTGTGTCTCAGTGAATTTGTTACAGATTAGACATCAGCATAGACTGAATATCAGATTAGTTTGCTATGCCTCTTTGTCAGTTGTCAAGTCAGCACTTTCTCTGTTCCTCTTCTGGGCTTGTTCTTTTTGCAGGGGCTGAAAGCCTGTTAACTACCTTTTTTTTTTTCAGAATCCCTTGCAATTCAGGTTCTAGGTTAGGTTTTGCTGATAAGAGGCAGTAGTAAAAGGTTTTTAAATGTGGGAGAAAGATGAAAAACATCCTCATCCTCCTCAGGTAGCAGAGGACTGACAGGTAGGATTCAGAAAATGCCTCTGGGCATTTCCCTGTGAATCACTTTATTGCTGTAAGGTGCCTTACCCTTGCTAATAGTTTCCTGGGGGAAACTAGTGTTCCTGGGGAACACTAGCATGGAGACTGAGAACTAGAGGCAGTTTCTCCAGGCGTTCACTCTTTCTGCCTTTTCATCACTCATTTCCCTTTATTAAGTCTCTTCTTTCTTGAAAAGCTTGTTATTTTTGAGTTTCCTGACCAAATTCTCACTGCTACACTGAAATTAAACCTGATTAATTGATTACAACCTTTGTTAAGACTGCTCAGTTGTCTGGCTTCTCATTCTTAAAATGAGAAAATGGGCTTGAACAATCTTTTTTAAAAAAGATTTTGTTTATTTATTTTCAGAGAGAAAGAAGGAAGTGAAAAAGAGAGAGAGAAACATCGATGTGCAAGAGATACATCCATCAGTTGCTTCTTACATGCCCCCACCTGGGGACCTGGCCCACAGCCCAGGCCTGTGCCCTGACTGGGTTGAACCAGTGACCTTTTGGTTCACAGGGCAGCACTGACTCCACTGAGCCACACTAGCCGGGGCTGAATGATCTTTTTTTAGATTCTAACTGGGAATGTGTTTCCTTGGAAGTAAGAGATAAGAGGTAGCTCTGTACCAGTGAATGTTAATTTCCCAGATGTGCTTATGAGTTTTATTTGGCATTCTCAGTGTCAGTATAAAAAATATATTTATGTGTTAGTGTAGGTAGCCAGACATTAATAAAGGCAAGGAGCAAAGTAGATAAGACATTATTAAGCATAATCAATTACAGAGCATAACCCAGCTTCCTTCTCTGAAGCTGGGTAGTAACAGTTTCACACACTCTCCAGGGAACCAACCACCTATCCTTCCCTGCAGATCACCAGGGGAGGGGTAGAACAATAAAGGGGGAGGTAAGCAGCAGAGACCAAGATGGTGACCATGGAAACCAGTCACTCTAGCCTGGGATAGGAGTTGGGCCCATCTGAAGCCAAAAAAGCTTGGGAAGTTAACTGGTTAGTTTAAAATATGCCTGGTCCTTCCCAAGCCTGAGATGATATAATCAACTTAATTTAATGAGGAAGCCCCCTTCTCTCTCTTACTGGATAACGCACACTTGCCCTGTTCATTAGCGAGTCTTCTCTGTAGCAGCCATGTGACCTTTGCAGCTGCCTCAGGCCTGTGGCAGACCATGCAGCCTGCAAGTGTGGGCCTGAACACAGGGCCAGCTGAAGTGCTGCTGGGAACACACACTAAGGTAGCCCAGGTGGTGATAAAGGCTGGACTGGATTAACTTTAGAACCAATGGCACAGAATCTCTGGTCACTGGCCCTATTTCAGGGCCTCATGAAGGCAAGATTGGACTTTTTCCATTGTAGGATAGGAGATGGGACATTGGAAGCCTAGGGGAATTCCTTTGATTTTGCATGTGGAGGTACAAATAAATCTTAAATGGACAATCTCCCATACATGGGTTTCTGGAATGCTTTCCTTGATATACCATGAAAAGAACATGATGCAACATTTAAAGATTTCATTTTACTAAATATCTGGAGTTCTGAACTATCGTTAAATGTCCGAAGATCGAAGAAGGATGGGCCTGTGTCTGTTCATGCCTGCCTTTGGTTGGAGCCATCACAGGCCTTCTCATTTGTGCTGGGCATGTGCTCTCCCAGCCTCCGCATCCTCATCTCTTCCCATTTCCTTCAGACTGTGACAATTGTCATTTGCCACCATCCTGGTCCATTTTTTTTTTCCCTTAAGGTAGAGAATTATTGTTTTGAACTCACATTTCTACTAAAAGTGAAAAAATTAAGGATGGAGAGAGTGGGTGATATGTTCTAAAACTGAGAAACAGTTTGGTGTTTTAGTACAGAATATTTCTACATGTTTATTTGACAGTTTCCCAGTCACTTCACTCATTTACTTCATTTGGCTATCCCTGACAAGTATTTAAGTTTATGAGCCCTGGTTCAACCTCTGGCACTGTTTTTTCACCTTATTCGGGTTACAAAGCCTTTGAAGAACATCATGAAAACTATTGGGACATGTTCCCAGAAGAAAATGCAAGAACACAAACATATAATATTCTGATCACAGATTTCTTTGAAGTCTTGTATGTCACTATGTTTAATAAGATTCTTTGCTCTAGAGCAATACTTGTGAAAAATGAAGATTCAGATTTGGTAGGCCTAGAAGGTGTCTGATATTCTGCATTTCTAACATACTCTCATGTTAGTGTTTTGGTTTGGGGGCTATCCTTTAAGTAGCAAGGTTCCAGTGGTTCTTATACTTCCTTTGGACATTAGAATCCCCTGAAGACATCTTTAAAAAAGATTGATTCCCAGGCAATGGCATTTTAAGGATCTCCCATCTGTGGGGTTTGGAAATGTCTGCCCCACATCAAAAGTCATTATTGCAATCAGCAGAGACAAGCAGAGAGGCCTGTAACAGGGGCCCAAGCCTCAGGTGGATGTTGAATTAGAGCGAAATGGTGCTAACCAAGAAGGTGGTGCATTGCCAAAGATTAACAATTTTGTTTTCAAGACTAACCAATTCCTTTTTTTTTTCTGTGAAAGAAACAGCAATAATTTAATGCTCCATGAACTTTTCTAATAATCTGCTGCCTTGGAATCATACATAGCAGAGCCGATCATTCTGGGGCTGACCTATTATTTGGTTTCAAAGCAGACCAGGGACTGGGGAAAGAAAGGAGAATTTGGTAGAAATGAATTTTTAGTCATTCTTTATCATTTCCAAAGCAGTATTTTCCTCTTGTGATGTAGCCTTGTCCAAAGCTATTACAAAGACACAAAGATTGCCACAGTAGACTTGATGTCAGATGAGAAACTCGTTTGAAACAGTGTCCACCGCCAGCACTGGGTACATGCCTTCTTTCTCAGGTAGTCCACAGCGATTCAGGAAAAAACAGGAGTGCCTACCACAAAGGACATGTGTCCATGACACTGCTTGATCTATGCTTCAAAGACAGGATCGAAAGCTGAACTTTAATGGATGTCAGATCAGTGCAGAGAAATTCTCACAAATGATATCACAGCCTGGGTCATTAATGTCCCTCTCCCTTCACCTCACATTGCAACCTCTGTGTGCATGCCTCTAATTAGTGCAGATCTGACTGAGGAGACTTCTGATACCAAACATGTAGAAAATTTCCAAGAAGCATTTCCATTTTAAAGAGATCTTAAAACATCATTTGAATCATCTGCCCCTATTAAAAATTCTGTTCTTGAAGGGAAAAAGCTAATTATATTCATTTAGATATGGATGTTTTTGAAAAAATAAATCAGTTGTCACTGCCTAATCAGAAGGAATTATTTTATAATCATGAAATAATAATAACCTCAAAACTCTTATGTTCAAGGAAACCTTTCAGTAAAATTTAGCTTCTAATGCTTGTATGTATTTACTAAACAATGGTTTAAAATAGTTTGTAAAATTAACCAAAAAATTATTGCAAAATTAAACTTCTCTATCATGTACTATCAAGTCATTGTCATATTTTGTTCTTTGGTTCGGAACCTCTGGTCGAGTTACATAAAAGTGGACATGACATTTAAAATACATCCCCAAAAACTTTTGGGATGTTGCTTTTCTCTGTCTGATTTACCTTTCAGAGAGGAGGAGGCAGGGTATGGAATCCTTTGGAGCAATAGCAAATTGGGCTATTGGGTAACAAGTGGTGAAGCCAATGATCTTTTATGTGAGGTCACCATCTATAATACACACCATTTTCTTCACATAATAGGCTTGCACCTGTCATTCAGTTGGAAGTGACAAAGAAAATATTTTTCTGCTCTCATTTGCTGTGTGTGTGTGTGTGTGTGTGATTTTCTCTTTTATTTTGCCCTAGAGAACAGATGTTCTGTGTCTGCTAAGGTTGGTTTTATATTGTTTTGGTTTTCAAGAAATGTTTTTAACATCCCCGCTGATGATTTAGCATAAATTGTTCTTATAATTAGTGTAGTTAATGAACTCCCCACCTATCTTTTAGTAGGTAATTATGAAGCTAGTGTACATTAACAGATAGTGTATGAAGAGAAAAGGAAGGCTGGTGATTATAGATTCTATCCTATTATCTTGATGACCAAATCCCAAATGGTTTAATCATCATCAATGTCAACCTTTGCCATATCTTTATTCAACATGCCACATATTATAATGTTGCATTTATTTTCCATCTTGACTTTGATATTTGCTCTTTCAGAATAGAAGTGCCCTGATTAGACAAGGCAACTGGCAGTTGAAAGAAATATTTTAAAAATATGCATGTTCCATCACCAATTTCACATTACAAGTTCTTCCTATCTTCTACTGTCTGCATATACCAGAAGTTTTGGTTTTATTTTGTTATATCTGATTATGACTGAAAAATATTAGCTGTATGGAAAAAATAATACCAACAGCTTCTTTTTTGTATGATAGTTCTTTATGTAAGGTCAGGGAGACAAGGATGAAGGGGACCTCTTCATACGAATTGGGTCATTAAGTATTTTAAATATAGAAATATACTACATGTGTGTATTCTTATTTAATAAAGCCATATTATAAAAGTACATATCCCACTTATAATTGCTGCTGTCCTTTTTCTATGCTTCTTCTCTCTGATCATTCCTGTCAGCTACTGCTTCAATAATACTGGGCAGTCACTGATGTCAGAGATCCCTTCTGAACAATAAACCACTGACTTTGCAATATTTATTACTCATATACTATGTGTAAGTCACTGTACTAATAAATTGGAAAGCATAAGAGGAATTTATAGGAATAGATAGAAAATATTTTTAAAAATTAGTTTTCAGTCCGTGCCTTCTTTTTTGCCACAATTCTAATTAGGGAAATTGGATGATAGTATATAAAAAATTTCAGAGCCACATTTAAGGCTACATTTAAGATATAACAGTAATGTAAAAATTGTTATAAGACAATAAATGATTGCTTACCAAGTGATGTGATGAGTCCCAGGGATATGTACTCTATGCTGGAGTGGTCATGAACAATTTTAATAAAAATCATAGCTGGTTCTTATGGCCTAACCTTGGATTAACTCCATATTACAAAGTCCAAGAACAAAAAATTAATGTATACACACTTCAGCTTAAATTTCTGAATATAAGGCACTGGAAAGGGTATAGTAAATGTTTAGAACCTAAATTAATATCCGATGAAATTATTACCAAGAGGCTGAGGATGTTGGAAAAAAGTTGCAAAATCGGGTGCCATGCAGGGTTTTTAATTGCAAATAGCAGAAATGGACCCTAATTCAGCAGTATAAAATTCTGGAAGAGCTATTGGGTAGCTCACTGGATGGGCAGGAGTCAAGGGAACCTGGGCTGCAAGGAGCTGGGTAGCTATATCTCTGTGGTTGGAGGTACCCCCACCTAACACTTACCTCTACAATGCTGAACACAGAGCTATCCATCATTAGTCTGAGCTCTAGAAATGCTCCCTGGGCTGTCATTTTCCCCCTTCAAGTTTTAGAGACCAAAGGAGGAGCTTCTAATTGGCTTAGCATGTATCATGGGCCTGTACCCTAATCCCAGAGGAATGGGAGAGGGCGATCAACTCCCTTCTGCTTCTTGATATCTATTACTATAGACATTGACTTAAACAATAATTGATCTGCTTTGACCAGAGAGAGATGGTGCAGGAGGAAGGCAATTATCAAAGGTGATGAATGACTGGGTAAGGAATTCTCATAAACTTTGCAAAAGCCATTGTTACTTATGGGACATTCATACATATAAAATGCCTACTGACTCCATGCTACAAAAAGTCAGGGGATTAAGGCCATGTTTTCTACCTAGGAGCACACATTAGTGCATTCCCAACATTTGGGGATGGTGAATGTTGGGGAGCAAAATATAACAAAAATCTATTGCATGTGGTTCAACTGCATTTCTTGTTTCCCAGCTGTTGACTTGATGCAAGCCACTTAAATATTCTGAACCTCAGTTTCTTCTTTTTTAAAGTTGAAAGTTCATGATATTATAAAGATTAAATGAGGTGTTAAGTATGAAAACTGTTTGCAAACTGGAAAGTGCTGCAAAAGTATAGGGATAATGATTACCCCAAAGATATATTCCTGTAATCCCTTAGGATACCATAAATTTAGACATTCACAAGGTCTGAAGTGCAGCTCCTGTTGACCATTTCAGAATTTGTTTGCATGATCTTAGATATCTCTGAGTTTGAAATGTTAGGGCAAATCTCACTAGTTTGTGGGTTCTAACTGATTTCATATGCTGGCTGAGGAAGAATTTTTTTCTACTTTTACCAGTTATTAATGGAAGACAGCTGGAGAAGTGTCACTGTACTCTTCACTGGAGCCACAAGAGTGAACATTTGGAACAGGGTACAGAATTGGAAGAAAAGGAGGTATTTGGGGACATGCTGACCTACTTTAAACATTGCTCCTGCCAAATGGGGGTCTCCACAGGAGCTCCCTCAGGCTGCTTCTTTTGGTGTGATTCTCATGGGTCTAGACAAAAATTATCTCCATGCCAATCCTTCACTGTGCATTTTGTTCCCAACTTCATACTTTCACTTGGCATGGACTATGAGAAGAAAATAAGAATGCACCATATCCCCACTTGTGTTTATTTGGGGGGCTGACATGGTTATTTTTATTTGTAGGAGTTTTATATTACCCAGTAGTGGGGTCCTTTTATGAAGGAGAGCTTTGTTTGAGGTTCTGCCAAAGCAGATGTTCCTTACATGACAGCTGCAGAGCATCGACTTTTCTGTGTCAGGAAACTCGGTGCAAAGCTGGCTGTCAAGTGACACAGTTGCATCTGCCAGCTTCCCAGGAATGAGATGAGTGGCCTTCAGTCCACTGATGCCTGCTTAATTTTTTTGTGTGCAGTGTCTTCTTACAGTGGCTAGATGATTGCACGCTTTGTAGGGGGCCTGCAATTGATGAAATGCAGCCCATTTCTGTCTGTCCAAGAAGGGCAATGCTTATCTGGTGTGTTTTTTATCTCATAAAAAGATGATGAGACAGTGACTCCCCCCTTTGTGAAGATCTGAAAAGTCTGGGAACTGGCAGGTGCCCAATTTTGATTTTGATTCTAATTATATAGTGAAACAGTTTACAGAATTTAGTGTCTAATTTGAGGTATTTTAATCTTAGCCTTATCCATTAATTTGTCAAGGCTATGTTGAGAGAGAAACTTGAAAGCAAGTTCACCCTGTCAGGAAAACCCTTTCAGGGCCTAGATGAAAAACCTACCTTAATCATATATTTATTTTTCCCCTGAAGAAAAAGACCCCATGACACAGGCGTGAGTCTGAGCAAAATTCTTTTTTCATATAGTGACAAGTCAGGCTGGATGCAATCTCAGCCATGTTGTATGATTAATTACTTCTGCATCCCACAGCAACTGTTTGTACAGTATTAGAAACCCCAACTTTTGTGGGTCTCAGTTATGAAATGATAATGTTGGGCAATTTTATCTTTAAATTTCCTGTCAGGTTTGTGAATACTAATTTTTTTTAAAAAATTACTTGATTAAAGACAATATTAAATAATATAAATAGTGTTATCATTATCATATATTCTAGTTTTTTTGTCTAGCATTAATGTCTTAATTTATCACTTAAAGATTAGAGTCCTTTATTCTCAACTTCACCAGTGAAGATTTATAGCCACTAATTCATGCATATGGTGAAGAACAAACCCCTTTATCTGGGGATAAACTAAAATAGTGTGCATCTATGTTGGAGAAGAAAAAAAAGCCGAACTTCTATTGTCTTTTTGAGATTTTAAATGCTTGTTTATTTGCTCTTTCTATTCTCCCCCAAACCATGCATGCACATTCTTTGTGTCAATAATATAGGAAGTGAATGCATATAGGATGTGTACATAAAGGATGCTCAGCATATGCTGAGCAAATTAAATGATGAGTAAATATTCTAACAATGTATTTTCATGTTAACAGATGGTCTTTGATAGAGTCAAATAAGAGCCAACTGAGCAAGTCAGTGCTTGTGATTATAAACCTTTATCAGTTCTAGTGTACAAGGTCTGTCCAGAAGGTATCCGGCCATGTACTATGAAAAATAGAGACATTTATTGAAGAAGATACAAGATACAAGAAACATTGTACACAGGACAATGACACCTCAGTCCCCTTCAAAGTAGGCACCTTAGGACCTCACATGGTTCTCCCAATTGGCATCAGCTGCCCTGTTGTATTTTCCTGAATTGCATCAACAGTCTGAAATCTCTTCCCTTTTAAAGGTGTTTTTAGTTTTGAGAAAAGCTAGAAGTCACAGGATGCCAAATTTTGGCTGTAGTGGGACTAAGTCATCTGGGTGATTTGATGTTTCTCAAAAAAAAAAAAAACTCTGCACGAGACGTGATCCACAAGTGGGCATATTTGTCATGATGAAGTTGCCAGTCACCAGTTGCCCATAGCTACAGCCTTTTGAATCATCTGAATAGTTTCTGGAGAGGAATATTCAATCTTAACACAAAACTTGATGTAGATTCATTGCTCTTTACATGTTCAGTCATTTTGAATGCGATGGCTGCACAGTAGACACGCTCACTTAATGGTGTCTACTGCCCCACTGACTAGTACAGTGAAGTCATCATTGTTCACGCATGTGCATTCCAGTCCACTCTCCTTGGCTGCCAGGTTACATCGAAGTCATGCAAACCATTCTCATATTAACAATGGCTGGACTTTTTCTGGACAGACCTCCTATATACCCCTTTTTATTCATTGGTGAAATACAGAGTGGGGAAAATGTAGATTTGCAGTTGTTTGTGTGAAAAATAATACAGTAATTAATAAATAATACAAGAATAAACTGTGTTTCACATACTCACAACTGTTAATTCTACTTTTCCTCCACCCTATATATGGCAATATGACAGCTTAATTTTTCTGTCATTACTAATGGTCTTTGTCAGCATCATCAAAAGGCACTGAGTATATGTTAAAGTTAAGCAGACATGAAATATATCAACTTGATTTTTTGTAACTCCCTGCTCCCCTACTTACCACTTACCACTGTCCAAACCTATGTAATGCGCTTTTACTTTTCAAAGCAGTGGTTTGCGATACGATGTGTGTTCTGAGGTATGAGACATGGTCTGCATTAGTGGAAACTTGTGTTTTCATGTAGAAACAGGTCATGTATTGCTGGGAAATCCTTATCACCGTGGAATCCAAGCTGAGTTGAAGGCCAAATGACAAAAATCAACACAGAACCCTTTGTTGTTTTCTCTGCCCCCCCCCCCCCAGTATTTTAGGAAATTTTGTGTATCATTTTGATCATACTACTTTGAGGAGTTGTTTGGACAAATCCCCACCGTTAGGCCTGGTGACTTCTCTATAACACGGTCACATTTATGTAGCTAAGAAGGGCTGCTGACTGGTTTCAATCCCCAGGAAGTAACTCTTGGCTAGTTCTGGCAGGAACATTATAAGCTCACAGGCTTTATCAAATCTGTGAAACCAAGTGTGATTTACAGCTAGAGTTGGGGCAAAAAAACAAAAACAAAAACAAAACAAAACAAAACAAAAAAACTTACAGCAGTTGGATTCTAAAATCAGTAGCTTCCTCCCTGAAGAGGTAAAGGGAATTTGAGTCAGAAGCTCACAAATAAGACCAATTTCAGCTTATCTTGAAAATTTCCAGACTTATTCATAAATTTGACAGAAGTGCTATCGAAGAGAAACACTTTGAAATGATAAAAAGTAAACACTCGATGTGAGGCTCAGAGATGTGGATCTCTGAGATTGCTGGGCTTGGTGCAGAGGGCCGTGGTGACAATGGAATAAGATTCTATATCCTCTCTCTTTTATGTTATTTAAACTGACTGTGGAAGTATGGATAGGGTGGAAACTACTCACTCAAAAGTATACTTCGAATTTTTAAAATTAAGGCAGGGAATAAGGGAGAGTTGAATGGGGACTAATGAGGATTTTTATATAGAAAAATGTTCAGGAAAACAAAATGGACATAGGTTCTATTTTCCTTTTTTTTTTTTTCCTGAGAAGTAAATGATTAGGGAATAGGAGGGATTTCTTTTCCCTTTGACAGGTGACACTAAGGTGGTATCATCTGCTCTATGGCAAAATTAAGTATAGAGGAAGACAAAATTTTCCATGATTATCCCATTTGATAGTTTGACATTATTATTTAAAAAACTCTTTAAATAAAAACTGTTACTTTAAATACCTATTTAAAGTATTGGAATAGAATGTTAAAATTGCTAGAAAAAATAATACATTTATCTTAATTTTTAAGCAACAAGACACTTTATTATTTTTCACTCTTCAGTAGGCCCATTATTTTGAAAAAATATACCTACCAAAAGTAAACTTCATTCAGTAATAATTTACTCTCTTTCATATTCCTATTAATGGAAACTTGGTCAGAGCCAAGTTTCTGATTGGTTAAACTTCTGACAAGCTTGTACAAGGTAATCCCAGTTTTTGCCATGCTGAGTTAAAATAATTCCAGCATAAAGCAAAGACCTCTGTTGTGTCTGCTAACTGTGCAGTCTTATCAATAGTAAATGTGTGTGTGCACATGTGTGCATGCATGTGCATGGTTGTGTCATTTTGAAATGCCAAATATTGTTGCAGAATGCCTTCATCACCAACAAGGTTATCTAAGTCACTTAAAATCCATGTTGGAAGCCACTGAACACAGATACTGTATTCAATTATTAACATAGGCATGGTTAATTAGCATAGGTAAAAGTTAACTGTTTCAAAGTAGTCTCAAGCAAAGCATTTAAAAATATTAAATGAATATTTATGATAGAAAGCAATTTCACAGAGTACTGTGGGTAATCTTTATCTTTTTAATTAATTTATTTTTATTGAATGTATTGAGGTGACAAAGGTTAATAAAATTATGTTGGTTTTAGGTATATAGTTCTACAATATATTATCTGTATACTGTATTGTGTTTACCAACCAGTCAAGTCTCCTTCCATCACCATTTATTCCCCCTTTACCTTCTACATCCACCCAGCCAGCCCTGCCCTCTGGCAATCTCCATACTGTTGTCTGTGTCCATGAGTCTTTGTTTTCTTCTTTGCTTAATCCCTTTCACCCTCTCACCCAACCCACAACTCCCTCCCCTCTGATAGCTGTCTATCTGTTCTCTGTACCCATGAGTCTATCCCCACTTTGTTAGTTTGTTTTGTTCATTATATTATACACATAAGTGAAATCATGGGGTGCTTGTGTTTCTCTGACTTGCTTATTTCACATAGCATAATACTCTCCAGGACCATTCATGTTTTTGGAAAAAGTAAGATTTCCTTCTTTTTATGGTTGACTAGTATTCCATTGTGAAACTTCACCATGGCTTTTTTATTCACTCATCTACTGCTGGGGACTTGGGCTGCTTCCAAATCTTGGCTATTGTAAATAATGCTGCAGTAACACAGGTGTGCATATGTTCTTCAAATAGTTTTTCAGGTTTCTTTGGATATATTCCAGAAGTGGAATTGCTTCTACTTATGACCTCGGAAGAGTCATAAGGCAGTTCCATTTTTAATTTTTTGAGATAACTCTACACTGCTTTACACAGTGGCTGCACCAGTCTGCATTCTACCAGCAGTGCATGAGAATTCTCTTTTCTCAACATCATCACCAACACTTGTTTGTTGATTCATTGATGATGGTAATATTGGCAGGTGTGAAGTGATATTTCATTGTAGTTTTAATTTGTATTTCTCTAATGATTAGTGACATTGATCATCCTTTTATAGGTATACTGGCCATCTGTATGTCCTCTTTGGAGAACTATTTAGGTCTTTTACCCATTTTTCAATTGGATTATTCTGGTTTTTTTTGGTGTTGAGTTTTTTAAAAATGTATTTTATTGATTTTATTATTACAGTTGTCCCATTCCCCCCTCTTAATTCCCCTCCTTCCTACACTCCCCCTCCTACCCATGTTCCCTCCACTTAGTTCATCTCCATGGGTTGTACATACAAGTTCTTTGGCTTCTCCATTTCCCACACTACTCTTAACCTCTCTCTGTCTATTTTGTACCTACCATTTATGTTTCTTATTCCCTGTACCATTTCCTCCATTCTCCTCCCACCCCCTCTCCACTGATAACCATATATGTAATTTCCATTTCTGTGATTCTGTTCCTGTTCTAGATGTTTGCTTAGCTCATTTTTTTTTTTAGGCTTGCTTGTTGATAGTTGTGAGTTTCTTGTTATTTACTGTTCAGAGATTTTGATCTTCTTTTCCTTAGATAAGTCCCTTTAACATTTCATATAATAAAGGCTTGGTGATGATGAACTCCTTTTACTTGACCTTATCTGGGCAGCACTTTATCTGCCCTTCCATTCTAAATGATAGCTTTGCTAGATAGAGCAATCTTGGATGTAGCTTTTCATGACTTCGAATACTTCTTTCCAGCCCCTTCTTGCCTTCAAGGTTTCTTTTGAGAAATCAGCTGATCGTCTTATGGGAACTCCTTTGTAGGTGAATGTCTCCTTTTCTCTTGCTGCTTTTAAGATTCTCTCCTTCTCTTTCATCTTGGCTAATATAATTATGATGTGCCTTGGTGTGTGCTTCCTTGGGCCCAACTTCTTTCGGACTCTCTAAGCTTCCTGAACTTTCTGGAAATCTATTTCTTTTGCCAGATTGGGGAAGTTCTCCTGCATTATGTTTTCAAATAAATTTTCAATTTCTTGCTCTTCCTCTTCTTCTTCTGGAAGAAGGCTATGATGCAGATGTTGGAATGTTAAAGTTGTCTTGGAGGTTCCTAAGCCTCTCCTCATATTTTTGAATTCTTGTTTCTTCATTATGTTCTGGTTGAATGTTTATTTCTTCCTTCTGCTTCAAACTGTTGATTTGAGTCCCAGTTTTCTTCCCATCATTGTTGGTTACCTGTACATTTTCTTTTATTTATTTTTTTCATAGCCTTCACTTTTTCTTCTATTTTACGAGCATACTCAATCATTTCTGGGAGCATCCTGATTACCAGTGTTGTGAACTGCACATCTGATAGGTTGGCTGTCTTTTCATGGCTTAGCTGTATTTTTTCTGGAGCTTTAATCTGTTCTTTCATTTGGGCCATATTTTTTTTGTCTTGGTGTACCTGTTATGTTTTAAAGGGTGGAGCTTTAAGTGTTTTCCAAGGTAAGGCAACCCATGTTGCTGCGTTGTGGCAGTGTATGTGTGGGAGGGTTCTGAGAAGGAATAGTGCCACTTGCTCTGCTCTTGGAATACTTTCAGTCACTTCCCCCACTACCCACAAGCAAATTGGGCCTTTCTGGTGCTGATTCCAAGGTGTGTGGGCTTGCGTACATTCTAGGACCCTATGGGTCTCTCCAAAGAACTCTCACGTGAGACTGGGAGTTTCTCCTACCACTGCAATTTCAACAAGTTTATACAGCCAGAGGTTTTGAGGCTTTATTTCCCTGCACTGGAACCTTGGGTTGCGTGGTCTGTCTTGCTCCCCAGTTGTTCCTCCCAGTTTATCAGCATGCAAATGTGGGACAATCTACTCTGCCAGCCACCACCTTACCCACCTGGTCCCCCAGGTACTGTCTTGCTGTGCACCCTCTCCACCCTGGCTTCTCATTTCTGCCCCTGTACTGTTCTGGATGAATGTTTCTTCTTTAACTCCTTTGTTGTCAGTCTTCCATACAGTTCATTTTTTTTTTTTTTTGGCAGTTCTGGTGTTTCTTTGTTTGGAAATTTGTTGTTGTCCTCCTTTTGATTGTACAAGGAGGCAAAGTGTACTACCTATACATCCATCTTGACCAGAAGTCTGGTTAATTTTTTTCCAGCAAACCAATTCTTGGTTTAATTGATCTTCTGTACTGTATTTTTTAGACACTGTTTTGTTTATTTCTGTTCTGATCTTTGTTATTTACTTCCTTCTACTCACTTTTGGCTTGGTTGTTGTTTTTCCAGTTCCTTTAATTGTAAAGTTAGATTGCGTACTTGACATTTTACTTGTTTCTTGATGTAGGCCTATAATGCTATAAGTTTCCCTCTAAGAATGCTTTCATTGTGTCCCATTGATTTTGAGTTGTGTTATACATTTCATTTGTTTCAAGGTATCTTTTGATCGCTTACTTGATATCATTGTTTAACTCATTCACTGTTTGGTAACTTGTTATTTAGCCTCCATGTGTTTTGTGTTTTCAAGTTTTTTTTCTTGTGTTTAATTTTTAGTTCCATACCATTATGGTCAGAGAAGATGCTTGATATGATTTCAATCTTCTTAAATTTATTGAGATTTGTTTTGTGTCTTTACCTGTAGTCTGTCCTTGAAAGTGTTCCATTTGCACATGAAAAGAATGTGTATTCTGCTGCTTTGGGATCCAATGCTCTGAATATATCAATAATACACATTTGATTTAGTGTGCCATTTAAGGCTGATGTCCTTGTTTTTCTGTCTGGGAGAGACTATCCATTGATGTCAATGGGGTTTTAAAATCCCTACTATGACTGTATTTCTGTCATTCACTCCTTTTATGTCCATGAAGATTTGTTTTACATGCTTAGGTGTTCATATGTTGGGTACATAAATGTTTACAAGGGTTATTTTTCTTATTAGATTGTTTCCTTTATCATTATATAGTGTCCTTCTTTGTCTCTTACCATAGACTTTGTTTTAAAGTCTATTTTGTCAGATATAAGTACTGCTACCCAAGCTTTTTTTTCCATTTCCATTTGCATGAAATAGATTTTCTATCCCTTTACTTTTAATATTTGTGTATCTTTCACTCTGAGGTGGGTTTTTTGTAGACAGCATATATATGGGCCTTGCTTTCTTATCCATTCAGCTACCCCATATCTTTTTATTGAAACATTTAAGCCATTTACATTTAAAGTGATTATTGATAGGTATGCATTTATTGCCATTTTATTTTTTAAATTATGTTCTTCTGTTTTTTTCCTTCATCTTCTTCTTCTACTTCTTAAAGCAGAACCTTCAAAATTTCTTGTAAGATTGGTTTCGTAGTAACAGACTCCTTTAGTTTTTTCTTGTCTGGGAAGCTCTTTATTTCTCCTTCAATTTTAAATGATAGCCTTGCTGGGTACAGTAGCCTTTATTGTAGATCCTTGCTTTTTATCAATTTGAATATTTCAAGCCACTCCCTTCTGGACTGAGATGTTTTTGTCAAGATATCAGTTGACAGTTTATGGGATCTCCCTTGAAGGTACTGTATTTTTGGCATGTGTAATGCGCACCCATATTTTTGGTCCAAATTTCAGGAAAAATCTTTTATTTTAATTTTTAATTCAATTTTTATTTATTTATATTTAGATTCATGGTTTTTGTATTACAAAGGAATTTTAGCATTTATTTTTGAAGATACTATCATACAAGAAATTTTATGTAACAAACAATTACAAAGCACAAGAACATGTATGAGGTACTTCAGGTACTACCCATGTATAATGAGCATCCTTATTTTTCCCTCAAAAATCTGGGTGAAAAGTGTGCATTATAGATGGCAAAATACAGTAATTAACTGCTTTTAAGATGATATCTTTGTCTTTAGCCTTTGTAATTTTAATTATGATGTGTGTTGATGTGGGCCTCTTTGGGTTTACCTTGTTTTGGACTCTGTACTTTCCATACTTGTGATATCCTTCACCAGGTTAGGGAATTTCTCAGCCATTATTTCTTCAGATGGGCTCTTGATCCCTTACTCTCTCTCTCCTCCTTCCGGTACCCTTGTGTTGTGGATGTTGTCACCCTTCATGTTGTCGCAAAGGTCCCTTAAACTATTCTCATTCTTTTATATTCTATTTTCTTTTTGTTGTGCTGATTGGGTGTTTTCTTTTCTTTTTTTTTAATCTCTTCTTACAAATTGCTGTTTGGTCCTCTCTGTCATTGTACCTAATGTTTATTGCTACTAATGTATTTTTCATTTTAAATATTGTATTCTTCATTTCTGACTGGTTCTTTGTTATGGTTTATATGTCCTTTTTCAAGTTGTTGTAGTTCTTATTAGGTTCCTTGAGCATCTTTGTATCCATTTTTTTTAACTCTATACCTGATAATTTGCTTGTCTTCAGTTCATTTTGCTCTTTTTCTGGAAATTTCATTTGTTCTTTTATTTTGGGCCTATTTCTTTGTCTCCCCATTTTAGCTACCTCTTTGTTTTTGTTTATGTATTAGATAGATCTACTATGACTCCCAGTCTTTGCTATGGACTTATATAGTAGGTATCCTTTGAAGTTGAGTGACATAGTCTACTTGATCACCTGAGTTGGGTGCTGTAACAATGGGTGTTGTGTGGGTTATGTTGGGGCATAAAATTGTTGTAAATTAGTTGTGATTGCTATTTGGCTCACTTTTGTGTAAGACTGACCCTCTGGCTGGCTGACTGTGGGGCTCAACCCCAATCATAGCATGTGAGCCTCTGTGCAGGTGCTGAGCACACGAAACAAACTTTGCCTAAGCAGGGTTTGGTGCCTGCCAAGATCTTCCTTTGAATATGCTATTTGCAAAGCCTACTGGATCCTGCTCTGATGTTGTCTGAAGCTAGCCACTGAGTATGTGGTTCTGGGCCTTTTGGGAGGGACTCTGATGCAGATCAATGTTAGATACTGTTGTTGGCTGGTCCATTGGCAACCTGTTTGGAGCTATAAGCTTGGGTGTGTGTGAGAAGGATCAAACTGCACATGAAGACCAGCTTTTTTCCAGCACTGGGCCAAAAGTCCCAAGGTGCCCTAAGATCCACCTCCCCCTACCTTTGCCTATTGGCTGTCTGTTAGGCTCAGTTATTGAAAGAACATTTGGCAGACTTGGGGTGGGATGAATAGAGCTAATGGATCTCCTGTGGTGGGAGGTGCCAGTCAGGCTTCAGGGAATGTCATAGGTATGCCTTCCATCCCAGAGCCACATGACTGAGTCTGTCTTGGATTTTGTGTTGACCTGGCAAGGCTGAGCCACTAGGAGTTAGGTTGATGGAGTCTCTGGAGACTAAAGGTATGCTCTGCCTGAAGCGGGGATGGTGGTTCTGTTGGATCTCTTGTGAAGAGAAAGCACCAGTCATGTTTCGAAGAAAGTGGGGACAGTGGTTCCTACCCCAAATCAGAAAACTCCATCACTGATAACCCTTGAGTCTGCCTAGACTTCTATACCCTGGCCACAGGAGCTGACTCGTCAGCAGAGCCTAAGCTTCACAGGGTGGGGGGAGAGGAAATCCAGAGGGTGGGTCAATTGCTTTCCCCCAGGTTGATGCCACAGGGAGCAGAGTGCTCAACCCAGAATGATAGTTCCCGTGGTGTGGAAGGATGACTCAGCACAGGGATCCTGATGGCTTTCCCCCCGGGGCCTTTCCCAGAGTCACAAACCCCAGACTCTCCTCAGATGACTCTAGTCTTCTCTGCCTTCCCCCTGCCAGAGCCCAGTGTGAATGGTTGCAAATGAAATTTTGTGTTTTGGCCCTTTAAGAGGGTGCCTGTGTCTCCCAGTGGACTCTCTCTCTCTGGAGGACAGAAACTTCACTGCTTTTCACAGCCAGATTTTATACGCATGCCTCTTCCCAGCTTTGGTGCTCTGGGTTGGGGAGTCTAGCTTCTGGCTGAGACCCCACTTTTCTCAGGGGGAAGCCCCTGCTGCTGAGATATCCCTCTAGAACCTCAGCTGCCACCTGAGCAGAGCCAGCCCTTTCTGTGCCTTCACCCTTCCTACCAGTCTCAATGTGACTTCTTCTGTAAAGACTTGGTTATAAGACTCCTCTTCAGCCAGTCTTCCGTAGGTTATTCAGAAGGATTTTTCTTTAATTGTCATTCCAGTTTGGTCCTAGGAGGAGGTGATTATAGCTTTCACCTACTCTGCCTCTATTGCAAACAATCTAATCTTTATCTTTTTAGATAGGGGATAGTTTCTGTTGTGAAAGAGGCACAACAAAGGAAAATTTAGCCATCTATCAGGAATGTGTAGAAAATTTTGACAAAATTAAGACTGAAGAGGTCTGGTCTACATAGAACAACAAAGATAATCTTAACTTGAGAATCTTGGATCAAGGTTTGTTACTGAAATGTTGAATGAAATACTTGGAGAGGTGAACTATTTGCTTGATTGCTTTCCTGAAGCTTGTGTGTTCTCAATGCTCAGCATTTATAGACTCCCCTTGTGCCAGGAGTGAGTGTATTTGTGTGGAGTGAGTGGGCTAGGAGAAGCAGCAGGCTGTGTTGCCACATTTGGCCTGGCAGCTCACACATCTCCAAAACTGACTTTCTTCCAATGGCACAACCTTTGAGGGAGAGAGGGCAAGGCTCTTTTCTTTCTGACATTTTAATTTCCACGTCTCCCAAGGAACTCTGCCATATTTTTATGTGAGTAGAACACATAGTATTTAATTTATGCATTTAAGTAAGCAGATCTGAAAAAACAGTAAAAGCTACATACGGTTTATGTAGCAAATTGCTACTTCTTGAACTTTGAAATTTGCATGCACAGTAAGTTGGGAGGTTTCTAATTAACTCTATGCATGTGCCCAAAAATAGACTCACAAATATTGTTTCTTGTCGCTGAGAATGTGTTTAAATTATGCCAAACAAAACGTGTCTTCAGGTGATATATCCAGGTCAGAATATGTTGCATATTGTAATACTTTTAGCTTCCATGATCTCACTTTTTTTCGCTATTTGGCACAGTTGTCCTGAGGACATTTTCTTTTGGTGGTTGTCATCTTTGTAGGATAACCCAGAATACTAGCTTTAACCCATACAATCTCCTTCGGGAGAAAACCTGCAACTAGTGTATTTCTTGGAGACAAAACATTAGATCTTTTACCTACTGGATATATGTGAAATCCAAGAACCTTATAATGAGAAGTATAATATTTAGTGGAGCTAAGTTACTGACAAAAGTAATCACAAATACCGGGACTCAAGGCAGAAGCTTATTTTGTTCTACATAACAGCCGGAAGGTGAGCAGTTCAGGCTTGTGGGGAAGGCTCTGCTCACGATATCATTCAAGGACCCAGCTTCCTTCCATCTTGTGACTCCACATCTTTAAGGGTGTTATCTATGTTTGGGTCACTGCCAAGTCAGCAGGCCAGCCAGTGGAAAGGGAAAAGAGAGGGAGGCAAGAACAGGCAGTTTTATTTTTAAGAGGGGAATACAGAAGTTGGCTAGAAAACTTTTGTTCACATCTGTTTAGCTGTAACTGACGCGTGACCAGAGAGGTGCCATAGGTAGTGATGGTTGCCAGAAATTCTAAGATAAGATTTTACCTGTCACTTTAATTGGCTGGCAAATCCACAGAAATGGGTGGACCAGTTGGATATGATGAAGAAACTCCTTGAGCTCTTCTTCATTTTTACCTATTTAATAAAGGATTGATAAACGTAAAACGTTATGTTCTTTAAGAAACTTAAAATAGCTTTTTCTTGATGTATGAATCATGTGAATTAATGTGACATTCATATAGCTTAGATATAGTTACAGGTTTTTTAAGTGTCTGTTTATTTTGAAAAGAATTAGAAGAAGCCAACTACAAAATTTTTCCTTATAATTGATAAATCTGAATTCTCCTAATGACCTCCCAAAAGGATGCATCAATTTGTTGAACAATGTCATTTATTGTACACATCCTGTACACAGCCTGTCATTTTGATAAGCACAAGGAAAGATACAAAGGGGTAACCACAAAGCCTCAAAGATCAAGGTGGACAAGATTCCTGGGTCCAGTTGTTTTGAGATATTATAAAACTTGTGTGTGAAGTGCTCCATGCCAGTTTCCTTTGTAATACCACTGGATATAGTATTTCTAAATCTTCAATCTTACCTAAAAGAGAGACAATAGTTTGGAGGCCTCCTAATTCCCTAATTAGTTCAATAAATGCTTTGTGATTATCCATTATGCATCAGGCACTTTGTAAGAGTCTGGAGAAAGAATGGTGGAGAAAACTCTGTCTCCCCTTACGAAGCCAATGTTCTATCACTGATACGCAACTACTGATCTCAGAGCTATCATGCAGATATGCTTGCTATATTTCTCATTCAGCAGTGGTAGCAGACACTCACCACAACTATAAACATATTGCTCCTCCATTTTTTGGCATTAAAATGGGATCCTCATACTCAGCCATTGGTCTAAAAACATGCCTATTCAGCCTGAAAAAGAAGCAGAGGATATGAGTTCTAGGAAGTACCCCGGGGTCCACTCTGCAATTTTGATGTAGAGAATGTCAAGGGAATCCTAGAATCTCTTCTCTCAGAAGCTTCCCACATAGTCTTCATGAGCAGTCAGTTTGGAGAATTCCACTTATGCATGCCATCTAATTTTGTTTCAACACTGTTTCAACCTCTATGTTGCTGGTGCATGACGGGTGGTTGGTTCACTGGGTTTCACTGATGAGAACTTGAGAACTCACCCAGCAGTTTGTGGCTGTGATGACCTAATTACTGGCTCTTCCTCAAAAGTCCCTCAGTCTGGTACCATCTTCAGGTTTAGCTTCCAAAAGAATTCCAATATTTAGAGCATCTCTTTAGAATCTTTTGTTTTCCTCCATCACTTTATACCTTGGTCTTGAATTAACCTTAAAAACACTTTTAACTCCCTACTGTATGTAAGACACAGTGCATTACAATTACATTTATATATTCTTTTGAAAAAATTGACTCCAATTAATCTCCACACTATGGTTCAACATACATCTAAAAGAAAAACTATCACACATCCATCAATTATTTGAAGATTTTCTCCCAGCTTCAGAGCTGATCAATTTCAGGACATTCACTTATTTTTCTGTGCACGAAGAGTGTGAACTTTTCACTGCGTTTTCATTCATGTTTCTCCCCTTTATTGTCACAATACCTGTCAAGTATGAACTTTGTATCCAAAGGTTCATTTTCCTTATATAGCAATGTGAATATTTTTAGCTATTTTTCTTTCTTCTCACATTATTTTCCCTTAAAGATACTATATAAAATGGCATTTTGACTTTATTTGTTTTATAACAGATATGGTGTTAAGTTGAGAGAAAATGAGAGTCTTCTTTCTGAACCTCCTTTTAGAGAACATTGAAAATATATAGAATCTATTTGTTTGGTTTTAACCGCGCCCCCCCCCCCCCCCCGGTTTGAACATCATTTTGAAGTTAAAGCTGTCCCTGAGGACAGATGACATTTGATCTGAGTAACAGCCATAGTACTCAGGCGAGACTGTTCTTTCTATGTGACTTCAAAGCTAGATGCTCAGGAAATCCATTAAAGCTAGAGTTAGATTAGAGCAGAAATAAAGGTGATGACATAGTCATTTGAGGTGAGAAAGGTGAGCTTCTTCAGAGGACTTCAAGAAAGTGTGTAATGCAAACAATTTTGGAGCCAGCTGCTAAACTCAGATCACTCAAGGATGAAAGGCAATGTGACCTGATTAAACTCTTATGATATTCTGACCCCCCCTCCTCTGTCTTCTGTATAAACACCCCTGTTTTAGTGCTGCCCTCATTTCATGGGTCTGATTGAACTCCTCTAATATAGGGATTGCTTTACATCGCCATCCAGGAAGAATGCTGAGCACCAACACTAAGGGCTCCTTTTCTCCAGAGCACAACATAGAATGGAATAATATATTCTTCACTGTCGCCCCCTAATGGTGAGGTAGGTGACATCCTACTTGTAGAATGGCTGCAAAAGTATGAAATTCCATTAGACCTCATTAAGCAGTGCCTTTTTTTACACTTGGCTCCCAGCCTCCTTGACAGCTTTAGCTAAACAAGCTCTCCAGCCAACCTCAACAACCTACATGCTCCATCAGCCTTGGCATTTAAACCTTTCTATGCTAAGCACAGGGATATCTTGTATTACATTTCTTATTCTAGACAACAAGTCTCATCCATCTTTGGGGTTACTGTTGGTAGTCTTGTCACTCAAACTCTGCAAAAGGCATGAAGGCTCCTTTGATAATATTTCATTCCTTAACAAGAACCATTCTGTTACCTCATGTGACTGCTAAAAACCCATACAGGTTCTTGTCTTGCTAAATATAATTCTGTTGCAATTACTGTCAAATATTGAATTAAAAGTGGTTAGCTCATTAACAGCTCCCCCCAACAATTGATTAAAAAGTTTTATTTTTTATAAGAAAATGGTTGACATTTACTTATGAACTGGACTCTCATGTTTGAAATCTAATTATAGTCACTAAGAGTGCTCATTTTTTACTTGGTCCCTGAATTCCTGGGGCGTGAAAGGGGCATACAGGGAGCAGATGGATGAGGCATGGAGCCACTCCAAGGCAGAGGCCAGGTGTGGAAGAGAGCCGATGAAGGTGTGGGGTGCCTTATCAAAATCAGGTCTGTCTCCAGCCTCAGAGGGGGCCATCAGGATGTGAGAGGGTGGGCTTCCTGAGGTGGTGGCAGAGCAGGGATCTAGGGGGTATAGTAACAGGTGACACTTGAAAATACAAGGCAAGTGGGCAGTGGCACTGAGCAATACATACGCAAAGAGCAGGGAAGTAGCCACTGGGCTGGATTTTAGGCAGAGTTTGGCCAGATTATAGCAGGATCTAGTCTTGGGAGGAGGAGTAGTATACTAGGATGACGACTTCAAAAGTAGTAACAGAAACAGTAATAAACACTCTCCCCTCTAATTCGTTTTCATGATGGCATCTGGAATGACCCTTAAAAAATATAAAGCAGATCATACCCAGACTTTTCCATGACCTCCTAAATCTGGTGCTGCTTAATCTCAGAAGTGTAAAGGGATCACCCAGGGATCTTGTTAAATGAAGGTTCTGATTTGGAGGCTGGCATGGTACCTCAGCTTCTCCATTTTCAACAAGCTCCCAGGTGATGCCTGGGTCATACTTCCAGTAGCAAGAACTTAAAGGGCAATCAAAATTGTTCAGACTCCCTTCACCCTGATCTTTCCCTTTGGTGTCCACATTCCAGCCACTCTTACCTTGCTGCCTCAAACTTCATAATTTCTCTTCTCTGTACGTTGAGTGCCACTCTCCCACCTCTGGTTTCATCTTCTGCTTTTAGATTAAATGTCACCTCCTCAGAATGGCTTCCCCTGACCACCTATGCCAAGCACCCCTTCATTCCCAGCTATTCTCTTCAGGAGTAATTATTTCTTCCATCATAGCTTACCTTACTCAATCTATTGAGTAATTACCTTACTCAACCATTTATTTATTTGTTCCATTGTTTATTGTATGTACCCCAATTGGATATAAACTTCCAGCAGGACAGGAGCCATCATTAATATGTTTTCCACTGTATCATTTATTAAGTTCTGCCCCTGTGTTGGATATTGCTCTAAATACTTTAAATTTATCTCATTTATTCCTAACATCAAATCTGTAAGTTATGTCTTTTTAATCACTAATTTACAGACAAGATAGCAGACATCCTTTAAAAATACCAAATAGGGATTTCAAACATCTGGGCAAAGTAGCGAGTCAGGAAAAGCGTGATTGCGTGTGTGGCCTCTGACTCTCTGCCTGCACTTCGCCCGCCAAGTGGAGACGCTCAGGCTGCATGGCCTCTGCCATCCCCACTTGTCCTGTGGGTGCACTGCCCAAAGCAGATAACAGTTCCGTACCTCGATCTTTCATTGCATAGCTGAGCTGCTCTGATGCCAAAGGCAATTGCTAGATACTAAGGCACAACTAAAAGAAATTCCATCAGGAAAGTCACTAGAATTTATTAACATGACCAGAACTACTACCTGTTGCTGTGTGTTGTGCTCTAACCCCAGGGTTCATGCTTTAAAAATAAGATCTCTCAAAATGACTAGAAAGATATTTCTATTCCTGTGGCAAAGGTGTAGCCCAACCTGGATGGGCATAGGTTCCATCTCCACGATCACCTCCATGGCCAGTAACCAGGGGCAGGGACGCTCCGACTGGGCTTGCTTCAGCCCTTCTGTAAGTAGAAACTCCAGTGAGGGTGCACATTGACCGTATGCGGCAGTTGGGTCCCTAAATGACCTGTCTATGCAAGCCACGGTATCTGTAATGCTTGCTTTCTCAGAGAGGGTATTTCAGGGTCCAGAATTAAGTATTCAGTTTTCATTGTCCTGGACAAGACTACAAGGGGGCCATGAGGTCACTTACGTAATTCTATGGACAAGTAAACATTCCATTTCTTACTGTGGAGGGAAGAAAAGAGAAGCGGGGGATCTGGGGCTCTGATTCTAAAGCCCCTTCAAGTACTGGCTTAGCTGCTGAGCTTCCTTGAAGGCAGAAGTGCACAGGGGCCGCCTGCCTGTGTGCTTGTTATTTTTGATGGATTGCAGTCTAGCTGCAGGGCAGGAAGCTCAAACCCCCAGGGTCAAATTGTTGTAGCTTGTGAGATTTTGAGAGTTGAAACATTTTGTTGTAGCCAGACCCAATGAAAGTTTCAGGTACTGTCTTCAGGATCCCTTACTCTTGCTTCTTCTTCACGCTCCCCCTAGATACAAAGCATCACGCCGAATTGCACTCCTCTCCCACACCCTTCCACACATACACTTGAGCTGAATATGAAAATTGGTCTCTAATTGTTGGATACAAGCTTGACTAGCTCCGAATTAACAGCTAAAGCTGTATTCATCAATCTGAGCGGGGAAGAGCAGGCGGACTGTCACAACATGGCTCAGTTCAGTGGTCATGCAGAGCAGCTGAGGGAACGGGCGGCGCTTTGAAAGTGCAGCGGCCATCTCCGTCAGCCCCATCAGCCGGTGGGTGATGAAGAGGGGCAGGCAGCCAGCCCCAGGATCGCCACGAGATGGATGGCATACCTCAAAGTCCGCCGTCCCAGGGACATCCCTGCCATGATCGATGGCTATCCACAGCAATTAAACTTCTGAGCTTTTAAATGTCATTGCAGAATGGAATGCCATCTCATAAAGGTGTTGTTTAACATTTATCAAACACGTGGATGGGGTGGGGCTTGGGAGCTGTGGAGTCATTCTTTGGGGAAATAGGAACAAATGTTACAGCTTTTGAAGTGAGAAAACCATGAAAATACAATTTGATACTATTCCAATCTGTTTTCTTCAACACTGAAATAAACTACAACAGAATCATTTTTTGGACACTCTAATGCTTTAAAATGTTGGTGTTTAGTGGGGGTGTGCTGGGAAGAATATATAACAAAGAGTCAGGAGAAGCAGTGTTAAATCATTGCATTTTCACTTAAAATGATACATGTTGGATAAATCACCACTACCTGCGTCAATGGGAGAATGATGCAGAAACGGTGCTCCCTCACCTCCAGCGTGCGTTAGAATCGCCAAAGGAGCTTTTAAAACAGCAGTGATGGGAGCCCACCTAATCCAATTAGTCCGGGTGGGGTGGAGCATATCTGCTTTTGTGAATCTCCCCAGGTGACCAGTACATACAGGGAAGATTGAAAACCACTGAATTTGATAGCCTTTAAGTTTCTTCAGCCTTATATTTCCATGAATTTTCTTTGTTATAGGGATATTCCCAAAGTAGAGAATGCTTGTTGGTTAAAAAAAGAACCCAAAACCAAAACAAAACTATCAATAAACAAAATATATGGCATTAAAGGACAATGATATAATGTCCATATTTTTCTGTCAGCAAGTTGTATTTATTCATTCATTTAATTGGAGATTAAAAAACTCTTGAAACCTCTCAAATTCAAGGTTGAAAATAAGAGGGCTGGGTTTACTTGCTTATCAAGCCCTGGCCCCTTAAATGTGGAGGTGTGCTTATGGTTGCTAGCTGTTGCAGCAAAGTTCTCTGGATGTCAGGAAACGCTGATATTCAGTACTCCATCCTACGTTTTGGCCTTCTCCTCTGTTTATTCTTCTGTTCTTTTTCTAGTTAGGTGGTGGCATGATGTATTTGAGATATTAACAAATGCTTTAAAATATTAACATGCTTTTAAATGTGTTTCTTCACCCCTCTTCCATAACCACATTCAAGTAGATAGTTGGCCTCAGGACAAACAAGAATGACAAAAAAAAAAAAAAAGGCATACACAGGTGTAGGTTCCTTAAAACTAGTTCCTTTAAAGTGATTAATACAGAGATTGCCTTCCAGATATGGATGGCTTCAAGGTGGAATGCCAGGGAACGGAGAAGAAAGAAGGAAAAGTGAGAATAGAGACCTCACTGTGCCTAGGAGACAGGAACCTGGGCTTTGTCTGCAGGAGGCAGCTGGGGAGATAGGACACCATGGCAGAGTGCCTGAGATGTACGGCCACAGGGGGTTTAGCTCACTTTCCCGATGGAAACCCCCACCCCCACCAATGGCAAAGCCCTATGAAGAGGTGGTCTCGGGGCCTGTCTAGAAGGACATGCCACAGACAGCTCATCAGATCTCATGTCTGCAGGCAACAGCAAGAACCTTGAGAGCTGAAGGGGGCCCTGGTACTGGGCAGTGACTGTGTGTGTTGATGGCAGAGCATCAGAATGAAGGATGGATGGTTGTGGATGCTTGGAAGATGAGTGACATGAGATCTACCCCTTTGCCATGACACAATGTAAGCCCCAAAGAACAAATGAAGTGGGATGGTGTGATAGAACAGAGTACTCAGATAAAAATGAGGCCATTCTTTAAAATTCTTTGAAGGTATAAACCTTTATGGGATCTCCTTCTGATAGAGTAAAAAGTCAAAATGAATCACGTAGCATGACAAATAAACATAGCTGGTATGATTAGTTCCACATTCAGATTTCTATGGATTATTAAAATGGATTCGCATTGAGAACAAGTCCTCACTCTGCTCAGAGAGTTCTGTTGCTTTAAAGGAAAGGCAAACAGGTAGAGAAACAGACCTGTAAGAAATCATTCCATTTGCAAGAGAAGAAGTCTAATCTATTTTCATGCCAAAGTGTAAAAGACTTTTCACATTTTTCATCACTTCATTAATCTAATTTCAAAAGGGAAGGCCTGCTCTGAAAACAGAGGTTATTCACATTTCAAACAAACTCCTCAAGCATAATGTGTGAGCAAAGCGTTCAACTGTTAGACTTTGTTGCTTTTCTACCAGCTAGAGACAAGTACAATGAAGGTCATGCTATTTAATCTTACGTATGAACAGATATATATAGTAGGAGTTGGAGAAGGAATTATTTTGAAAAATGGCAAAAATAGATGTTACACACTGAGTATCAAGGTAAAGTTTGGAATAACATGAGCAATTCAATATTATCTATTTCCATGTTCTTTTAACTTATGGAATGACTGACTGAATGAAAAATTCCAGGGTAAATCATGAGAAATAGCTAGTTGTGTATACCAAACCCCATTCTGCAACATAACAGAGGAGTTTGGAAGGGCTGGAAATACTTCCACCCCAGGAATTTCCAGGACATCTGGTAAGTCAACAATATTATCACAAACATTATGGCCAACAATGTGAGTTCTTGCAACAATGTATTCATTTTCCAAATGTTCCAGCTGAGAAAGCCACACAGAACATTCCTACCATCTAGCAGATGGCTAATGGGGGAGCCAATATTTTCTGTGGAAACCAAAGTTTCTTCTTCTAACATTAGACATTTTCAGCAGAGAGAACAATTAAGCATTTGTTTTTCTATTCTATTAGCTCACACTCATAAAAAGATAGCATTACAGACTATTAATTTAAAAGTGCATTAAAAATGAATTTTTCCCTCAGATTATAGAACTACAAGGTTTTAGATCCTGAAATGTCTGATGGTAGAACTAAGGACTATTGCTTTATTATCTAGCATGAGATGGAAAGGTTAGGGAAGTCTTTGAGCCTTTATTTATTAATTTTACTATTATGATTGATTTGCAGGGGGGAAAATCTTAAAAGCATGTGGGTGGAAATTAATTTGCTCCTACCTACCTCAGATTTACAACTGAATTGTAAAATACAGAGATTATGAATGGGATTATCCCTTCATAGAAAATGAAACAAAATGAACAAGGTGCAGTTGCCAACTTTATTTTAGGGAAGAGTGGGAAGAGTTGGCAAACAAAAGACAAAACATGTTATTTGAGTAATACGGAGTCAATGCATTTAGCTTCACAGACTACATTTACTGTGCCAGGAAAGTGGGTCGATTGGCCTTAAAATATTTTACCATCAAGTGTTATTATCAAGCATTTAAGTAAATGTGTGAGACATTTAACAAACGCAACATGTACTTTTGAGAGTAGTAACTTGTTACAGATAGATGATTTCATTTGTTTGTTTTTGCTTTGTTTTCTAAGCTGTTTAAAGAGCCAAACTGATATTTCCACTTTTCCCAGAACAAGTGTTTTTATGTCTTTTATGTCACTGCTGCCTGACTAAAACCCTTCCATTTTTAAATTGATTTTGATGCTGCCATGCAAAAAATACTGACATGTGAAATCACACCTATTTTATAACAGGGTAGTTCATCCTTTCAATAAATATTAAAGAACCTATATACCTATTGTACAAGAAAATATGCTAGGCTCTGCTGGAGATACAAGAAACTTACAGGGAAGTTAATGGTGCAAAGACATGCTTAATATCAGTAAGTTATCAATCATATCTGTCTCCCTTCTTTAAGCGGTATTTTAGCTGAAACACTTATTTGGTGGTTGCTAGGAGTCTGGTTTTCTGAAACCCCTAGAAGCTGGAGTCCAAGATGTTATTCAGAAGTGGCTAACAGAGGAAGATATGCTCTTCTTAAGTAGAGTTTGCTTCAGGAATCAAAGAGCCAAACACTTGTAAAATGTTCCTTTATCAGTATGGTAGATGAAATGCCCTGTCTCCTTGTTCAGGAGACCCAAGTCCTAATCCCCGTAACCTATGAACACGGCATGACAAAATGACATTGCAGATGTGACCAAGTTAAGGATCCTGAGATGGAAAGTTATCCTGGGTTATCTGGCTGAGCTCAGTGTTACCACAAGGACACTTGTGGTATTAGGGTCAGAATCAGTAAAGCTATGGCAATAGAAGCAGAGTTTGCAGTGATGTGCTCTGAAGATGAAGGAAGGGGCCACAAACCAAGGAAGGCAGGTGGCCCGTGGGAGCTGGGAAGGAACAAGGACATGTATTCTTCCCTAGAGTCCTCAGAAGGGAACGCACAGTCCTGATGACATCTTGGTTTCAGCCTAGTGTGACCTATGTCATATTTCTGATCTATAGAACTGTAAGAGAATACATTTTTGTTGTGAAGCACTAAGTTTGTGGTAATTTATTATAGCAGCAATAGAAAACTAATACAATCTGAAGTTCATAAACATGGGCTTGCATCAGCTTTACCTGTGAGAACAGAAGGGCAAAGGGAAAACGTGTAAAGATGCTTCCCCCTTGCTTTCTGCAGACACTGTATCTTTGCTCAGATCAATAGCCTTTCTGAATGAACTGGGAACCTACAGGAGTAAGTATGTGTGGTCTCCTTTGACAACCTGTAGACAGACATGAAATTATGCAAAAATAATCCTGGAAAAGGCTCAGTTGAGCTTTAATGGGGCACTCATTTCTGATTAATACCACCCTGGAGGACTGCAAGTGATGATGATTTGGACCAGGTAATCCCCGAAGGTCTATGAGTTTCACTGAGTTTGATAATGTTTCTTTACAAGAATTCAAAAAGTATCTCCCTGATATTGGATGTCTTAGTGGACAGATATCAGGGAGAATAGAAGCTGGGAAAAACCAACAAAAACACTTAACTTGCGAAAGGAATGCTTCACTAAACACAATCACCTGGCCCTGGATGTATTTCCTGGCTTGTGCTCAGACCTTTGCAACAGGCAGGAGCGAGAACCACAGTCCTGCATCTGGGTTTTGTCTTCACCAGGACTGAATGTTGGTCCCACTTCTGATTCACTGTTAGACTGCAGCACAAGGTGTCAGTCAGCAGATGGGGTTTCTCATGAGTCTCAGCCTCTTGAATGCTCAGACCTGAAGTTACTTCTGAACTATTCCAAAGGAACCCATCGTCTTCCCCATAGGATCTTGGTCACTTGAATTACAGCCCCTTATCAAATTGTAATTGCAGTAGTCCCTTCTTATCCACAGTTTTACTTACTGTGATTTTAGTTACCTGCTGTTAACCATGCTCCAATAATATTAGATGGAAAATTCCAGGAATAAAACATTCACAAGTTTTACATAAATGCCATTCTGAGTAGCATGATAAGATGTTGTGCTGTCCTGCTCCAGACCTGACTCACCCCTTTGTCCAGCCTCCCCATGCTGTGGGTGCTCTCCGCGCCCAGAGACACTTAGTAGCCAGCTGGTTTGTTCAATCAACTGTTGGGTAATCACAGGGCTTGTGTTTGAGCAAGCTTTATTTTGCTTAATAATGGACCCAAATCACAAGAATAATGATGCTAGCAATGCGGATATGCCAAAGAGAAGCTGCCTAATTTTTCTACCTGATTATTACTGTTAATCTCTTACTCTAATTTCTAAATTAAACCTTACTATAGGTAAGGTTTACTATATATATAAAATTGGTTAAATACTGTCCAAGGTTTCAGACATCTATTGGGAGTCTCAAACATACTCCCTGTAGATAAAGAGGGACCACTCTGTATGTTTTCTAACCAATAGATTGTGAATTCTTTGGTACAAGACATGGTGTCTCGCTCATGTGTTCCTTGCACCTAGTGCATTGCCTTCATTCAGTGAGCACTTCATATATATTGACTTCCATTGTTGAAAAGGTAAAAATCATTTTCTCCCTCCAGAATCCTTCAGCTTTTTCACCAACCTTATAGCCAGTAAGGCTTGAATCCTAAAGTCATACCTGCCTTCTTCCTTCTTTTTGCTTTTTATATACATTGTTTTCTTTTCTTTTCTCTAAGTAGAGTGTTAAGTCTTTCTAGCTTCTAGAACTATTTACTGTTGATGCTGCTAATATACAACTTGTGTGGATACCCTTTCCTGGCTCTAATTATACTAATATTTTATTCCAGTTTTTAATAGTGTCAAACTTTTCTGAGAGTACTGAGTATACTAAAAAAACCCCATCAATTTCTTAAAGTTTCAGTTGGACAACTGAAGCACATTTGTGCAGTCACTACACTGTCAACAAACATGACTCATCTTGCGAGCAACTTGAGAAGTGCCAGAATACTTGTGAGTTGTTCAAGATCTAAAGTGTGCCTCCTTCACGATTAGAGCTAACTTGACAAGACTTAAATTCCCACTGACCTTTTGTGCACTTCTCCAAAGTGGGAAGAGGAACTGAGGTTTCTGATAAATCTGGCAGACACCGCCATTGCCTTTCCACTTAAATTTCCCAGGGATTTGGTATATTTCATCTCCATCCAGTGTGTGCGCTGCTGAGAATTTTAAACAACAAAGCAACTGTCAAGATGTGAAAATTAACCCTAATCAAATGTATCAACATATACACAACAAATATGAATGTATAGGTAGGGAGAGATCTGTTAATAAGTAATTTCTGTTTTTTAAATTTTTTAAAAATATATTTTATTGATTATGCTATTACAGTTGTCCCATTTCTCCTCCATCATTCCCCTCCACCTTGCACACCCCCTCCCACCCACATTCTCCCCTTTAGTTCATGTCCATGTGTCATAAGTTCTTTAGCTTCTACATTTCCCACACTACTCTTGCCCTTCCCCTGTCTCTATCTAACATCTATGCTACTTATTCTCTGTACCTTCCCCCTCTTTCCTTCTTCCAGTCCCCTGTTGCTAACCCTCCATGTGATCTTTATTTCTGTGTTTCCGTTCCTGTTCTAGGTGTTTGCTTAGTTTGCTTTTGTTTTAGGTGTGGTTGTTAATATCTGTGATGTTGCTGTCTTTTTACTGCCCTATTTTTATCTTCTTTTTCTTAGATAAGTTTCTTTAACATTTCATATAATAAGGGCTTGGTAATGATGAACTCCTTGAACTTGACCTTATCTGAGAAGCACTTTATCTTCCCTTCCATTCTAAATGACAGCTTTGCTGGATAGAGCATTCTTGCATGTAGGTTCTTGACTTTCATGACTTGGAATACTTCTTTCCAGCCTCTTCTTGCCTGTAAGGTCTCTTTTGAGAAATCAGCTGACAGTCTGATGGGATCTCCTTTATAGGTAACTGTGCCCTTATCCCTTGCTGCTTCTAGAATTCTCTCCTTCATTTGAATCTTGGCTAATGGAATTATGATGTGCCTTGGTGTGTTCCTCCTCGGGTCCAACTTCTTTGGGACTCTCTGAGCTTCCTGGACTTCCTGGAAGTCTATTTCCTTTGCCAGATTGGGGAAGTTCTCCTTTATTATTTGTTCAAATAAGTTTTCCACTTGTTGCTCTTCCTCTTCTCCTTCTGGTACCCCTATAATTCAGATGTTAGGATGTTTAAAGATGTCCTGGAGGTTCCTAAGCCTCTCCTCATTTTTTTAAATTCTTGTTTCTTCATTCTTTTCTGTTTGGTTGTTTCTTTCTTCCTCCTGGTCCACTCCATTGATTTGAGTCCCAGTTTTCCTCCCATCTCTATTGGTTCCCTGTGCATTTTCCTTCATTTCACTTATTGTAGCCTTCATTTTTTCATCTAATTTGTGAGCAAAATCAACCAATTCTGTGAGCATCCTGATCACCAGTGCTTTGAACTGTGAATCTGTTAGATTGTCTATCTCTTGGTCACTTAGATGAATTGGCTCTGGGGCTTTGATTTGTTCTACCGTTTGAGCCATTTTTTTTGTTTGTTTGTTTGTTTTTGTTTTTGGTCTGGTTGGGGCTGTTACATAGTGAGGGGCGGAGCCTTAGGTGTTGCTCAGGGAGGGGCAGCCCAGTCACTGGGTAGTGATGCTATATGTGGGGGCGGGTTCTGAGAGGGAATAATGGCGCTTGCTCCTCTCTCCCTTGGATTCCAGTCCCTTCTGTGGCTTCTCCTTTGCCTGGATTATCTGCGTGTGAATGTGGGACCACCTGGTCAGCCAGCCACCTTGTGTGGCCTCACTGGGTCTGCACCGTTGCCACCCTGTGCCCAGGGTCCACTAGTGGCCACCTGTGTGCCTGGGGTCTGCCAGCTGCTGCTGACTTTGGACCTGAATCTGCTGACCTCCACTTTTTCCTGCTGCAACTCCACCCCTCTTACCGGTCAGGATTAATGGTTGTTGGACTTCCGTACAGTTCAATTTTCTATCAGTTCTGATTGTTTTCTTGTTTCTATATTTAAACAAGCAATACTCTGTGTGAGAATCAGAATCACAAAGAAAGATGTGTAATTCTGTGAGACAGGGAGGGCCAGGACCAAGGCAGGTAGTCGCTGGCCCCAGGCAGGGTTTCCCAGAGCCTAAGAGAAGGAAGTTGTTATAGGGTTTAGCAAGTTCAGATTAGTTCTCAGACTGCAGAGCCCCACCCCGCTCAGGCGCTGCTGGAGGAAAGCATCCATGCTCTGAACACACTCTATCACTCCTCAGTGTTGCTAAAAAGCCAGCTTGTCAAAAGGGAGTGCTCTTTCTAAGTGCATGCAGTTTTATACTCACCAAAATGACCTGAAATTGTACATACAAATGGAGAGTATTTAAATGGTTCAACTGTCCAAGTGGCCAGTCACCTAATCCTAATCCTAGAGAAGTTGATGACTGATTGCTCCAAGAATAGTCTGAAACAAAGATGCTTTAAAAACTGCTTTACTTAAAAACATTCCCCAGTGATGGAAATAATAGAGTTCCAGTTGGTAGGTACTTATTCAATGTAAAAATTAACAGATACTTATTGAACTTCTATTTTTTTTCCCAAGCACTGTGCTAGATGCTGGGGATATAAGGGTGACCAAGACAGAAAGAGGCCCTGTCTCCATAGAGCAAACGAGAAACCGAAAACACATGCATACAGTCAGGGCATACAACAGTAAATTGATTGGAAACTTATATTTAAGGCCCATGGAAGAAACAAAAAAGGAAGCTAAGGTCAAAAAGCAGACAAATAATCAAACAAAAAATAATGTTCAGTCTAATTTGGGCAATAAGGTCTCAATGAAAGAGTATCTCTGTGTTGAGATCTGAAAGAAAAGGACTTAGTCACGGAAATATTGGAATGACAAGATGAGAGCCTTCCATGCAAAGGTAATAGCTAGATGTGTTCCAGGAGCTGAAATGGGCGAGAGTGTGCGGAGTGTGTAGGAGCAGGAGAGAGAGATACAAAATGGACAGAGGGTCCTATCAGGCAGGGACTTCTTAGCCACGAGATGTTTGAGTTTATTCTAAATGTATACAAAGACACTGAAAGTCTTTAAGTGGAGGGAGATATGTTCAGACTTGCGTTTTGGAAAGCATGAATATTTTTTCCTGCATTTTAAAATATACTTGGCATAATAATAAAGTCTTGACAAAACCAATACTTTTCTAAGTTCACAAATTTCAAGATGTTCTTTCTCTCATTCATTCTTATATATTTATTATATCTAGTATGTGCTACATACTAAATACGGACACACAGAGAAGATAGAAAGTCACATTTTAGGATGGAAGATCACACAAAAATGGACAATCGTCACACATGTGATACATAGGTCTCCTACCTGACATTCAGAGATTCTAGGAGTTCAAAGAGAATCAAGTCCTTGAACTTGGGTGGTGGTGGTGAGGTCACCAAAGCTGCCACGTGGGAGGTCACTCTACTTTCCCTGTACTCCCCCACAGGATTCTAGGTCAGTTAGCATATTTTAATATGCAAGCGCTTTTTACGCATGGCTATGGAAGCCTCACATATACAATACAGAAGTTATTATATATTTTTCTTTTTATGCATGTGGTTAAAGGCAGGCAGTTTCCCAGTAACAAATTTCAGATAAATGCATTGAGGGCACGCATTGCAGCTTGATCAAATTAAAGGAGACTTTGTAACAAATAAGTGCTTAACTTCACCAACAATGTTAACAATGTTTAGAAATATTATCACAGAGATGATATCATCATGAATAGTAGGGACACACAGAGGAATCAAAACTGTCCACATTAAAAATGTTCAGTTAGGTAGTGTTAAAGAGTGAAGCTAGTGGCAGAATTTAAAAGCAAGTGTAGGAGGAACACGAATCTTACTTAAGACTTTTGATGACTTCAAATCTTTCTCTTACGTCAGCTAGCAAACAGCCCTCCACAACGCTAATACGTGGGCTTCCTGCTATCATAGGTAAAGCGTATGCGCCTGGAGCATAGAGACTGATGTTCTCCTTTACTCTTATCGTGGTAAAACAGCCCACTGACTGTATCTGCCTTTTTCTGGCCGAGGTTTAGTGCTGCAGTAGTCCTCATTAAAGCCAGAAAAAAGAGAGAGGCGCTGGAGATACTTTAACTGCCACAGGCATAAGGCATTATCTTCACCCTATGAAAAATTGCCTGATTTCTTCTCTTGATAAAACTAGACATGAGTTTAAAAACATTACTTAGAAACATAAACCTCAAATACTTAAGTTCTTGCTTCTCTTCCTTTATCACTCACCAGAGCCTTTGAGAATTGGAAAAGAAAAAAAAGCTAACTACTTGTAATGAAATGCACTTAAAGCAGGGAAAATGTAAGATTTCATTTTGACGCACAGTTGATAGAACCATTATCTCTGGAGGGTTTATTCCATCAAGAGCCTGAGATGCTGAAGCCAACAGAGAGTCAGAGATATGAAAACAGTTTCATTAAGTCATTAAAGCAAACTCTGCTGCCCCATTCTCTTTGGCTCCTCTTTGCTCTGGCCTTGGTTGGGCACCCACTATCCTGTGGGCCACCTGTCATTCTTTCTGCCGAGGGGACCATTCTGAGTGCCCTCTAAGATTGGCCTGAATACCTTGTCAGAGCACTGAAGCCCTCTGCTCTCTGTCCCCAAGCCACGTTTCACACACCCAATGTCACATCCATCCCAATTTCGCCATTGTTCTGCACCCCTCTTGTACTCACCTCATTCTGCATCCTTTTCCCTGATGTTCTTGTCAGTTATTGATCCCTTTCCAATTTCACCTTTTTAAAATTAAATTGTCTCCATAATGCTATTCAGATCATTACTACTTATCTTCTATTTCTACCCCAAGTTTTAGAATTTTCAAATTCTCCTTTTATTCTAGTTGTGTTTCTATCCTCTCTTTCCTCCAGACTGTAAGTTCTTTGAGCACTTCTAAATGGCATTTACTGAGCACATTGCAGTTATACTGTTCTGGGTGCTGGGGAAACAAATAGCACAAAACACAAAGAGTCCTGTTCTAATGGGTCCAGTGGTGGGAGAATAACAATAAATAAAAACATAGATAAACAAAATGATTACAAATTGTGATTCATGCTATAAAGCAACAAATGGAGTAATGGGATAAGAGACTCTCTGGGGTAGGGAGATGTTTCATTAGGCAGGGTGTGAGAGCAGACCCCTTTCTAGTGGTTACTTGGGGGGTAGAAAGTGCCACTCTGGGGAGTGGTACGGGCAGGCCAAGTAGAGCATTCTGGAGAGTAGGACAAACAAAATCCCGAGGCAGGAAAAGGCTTGGCATACTCTAGGAATGGCCTGAAATCATTTTGTGGTAGGTGGGGAAAGGTAGGAGATAGAATTGGACAGGTAGGCAGAAGCCAGATGCCTTAAGACCAAGAGTTGGGATTTTGTTTTAAATACAGTGGGGAACCATTAAAGGGTTTTAAGCAAGAATGTGATATTGTTTGACTTATATTTTCAAAGATAATATAGATATTTTTAAAGTTAAATTGAATCTGTTATAAGACCAGGGCTTATTTACTCTAATTGAATATTAATGGTCTTTGCTTTTTTCACTTGAACCATTTGCTGAGTCTTCCCATACTCAATGAATAAAGTAAGGTTAAAAACAATTCAAAATAAAAAAAATAGTTAACTCCAAATTTTCATGTTCATTGTCTTGGCCAGTTAGTTTTAATTGCATCATTTCTACTAATCTATGAAAAAGGTTTTGCTAAACAAACTTCTAGTATAAATAGAACATCAGGGAATGGCACAGAATATGTCTGTGTGTGAGTGTGGTACACTTTGAATGGAATTCTTAGAACAGATATTTAAAAATTAGCATGGTAACTTGTCCTTATAATTACAATCTTCTCCTCTTAACTTAATTTCTCTCTGCATTAGGATTACCCCTCACACATGCAAGAAAGCCTCCTTCTATTGTTCTAAGCAGGAATCTGCACATACTCAGGAGTGGTTCATTTGGTTTTTAACAGATTTCTTTGTGGTGCGGGGGATCTTTGCTGGCCTTTCTTCCAATTAGGATGATAAGTAAAGTGGTACTGGGTTTCCACAGAGCAGTTTAAAAAAAGGGTACAAAAATGTGGTGGGAATACAACTTTTAGATTTAAGTGGTAGAGAGACTGAAGAATAGACTTTCTGTTCAGTTTATGCCCTTAGAGATTCAGTTCTATTGCTCTTAGAAAACTTTTCTGGTAATAATTTAACTTGGAATACTGCAGCGAGTTTATACCGGTAGCCACCTATTTGAAGCTGAAAAGACTTGAAGTAGTTCACACAATGAAACTCAGCTATAAGGCGAGCTGACACAAACCAAATGTTCCCGACAGATCCGCCTACTCTTTGCAAACAGAATGGGGTGTGCAACAGTGGGAGTTGGGTTTGTCTCTAATTTTATTCTTTTATTGATACTCATCCTCACTGGATTGAGGATGGAAGAAATGTTTCAATCACTCTAAATATATCACCACTCCAGGATGGATTTTTAGGTTGCAGGTTCTCTGGGAGAAAATGAACTGTTTAATTTAGCAACTGTTATTAATAGTATGATTTATCATGCAGTTGGTCAGCTGCAATATCTAACATCTTAGAAATAATTCTTGGAATGATAATCACTGTAAGAGGTGAAATTATTCTATGTATATTTATAGCTCTTAAGCATTTTATGAAGTAATCCAATAAAATCGACTTCTACCCAATTCCACTACTTTCACTGTATTGGCAACATTCCCTCTGTGGGTTGCTGTTGAGACATTTTCACTGTTTACCAGATGGGGTACGATTTTACATAGCTCGAAACATCTGCTGCCATTGTAGTCCGATATGATCATCTATTTATATTTTTGAATTATATTATTCATTTCTGTTTAAGCGATCATGAAAATGTTTTGAGAAGGACAGGTTTACATGATATTTGCCAAAGACATTTAGCTTTACTCTTTCTTTTTTTCCTGTTTATCTGCAATTAGGATAAGCCAAATTGTTAGTTATGAATGAAGGGAAATATTTAGATATATCTCTTACTTTTGATTTCATAATTTAACTGTTGTTAATGTGACAGCTGCTTGCCTGTATATACCTGCATATAATCATTTCAATATAAATGGAAAATTTATATACGGAACCATGCAAAGGATCTGACATAAAATAAAAGTCTTCAAAAACTACTATGGGAATAATATAGATCCTGAAAGCATGGAAGAAGGAGAAGCTATGCAAAGTGAAAAAGGAAATGGAATCCTTTACTTGGACTTTGAACTAGCTAATAAAATTGTTATTGTATAATGTAAAAATAACTTTTGTATGTAATAATCAAAATTGGATGGAGATGTTACCATTGTTGTCCCATTTTATAGATGAGGAAACTAAAGGTTAAGGACATTTAGGTGTTACCCAAGGTCACAGTAGTGAGGCCACAGGGGCTCAGACCACAGTCCCTTTTACTGAGTCCTTGGAGAGTATGGCTGACAGCACCCAAATCCGTGGTTCTGAGCAGTGACCATAACCACTCCCCTTTTGTTCATGATTGGTTTATACAACCTGTCACTCCCATGGGATTAGCTAGTCACCACAGGGACTGCAGAGCCTTTGCTTGTGTATTGGCTTGAATTGTGTTTCCCCAGAAGATACTGAGGATCCTACCCCCAGTTTTTATGAATGTGACCTCTTTTAGAAATAGTCTTTGCTGATGTAATTCAGTTAAGAATGAAATAATCCTGGACTTAGGTTGGGCTCTACATCGAATAACAAACATGCTCATAGGAGACACAAAAGAAGAAGACACAGAGACACAGCATCCAGGTAAAGATGAAGACAAAGACTTAGGCAGCTACAAACCAACACCAAGAATTGTGCACAGCCACCAGAAAAGGAGGTGAGAAACCTGGAGTGGACTGTCTCTCAAAGCTTCCAGAAGATATAAACCATGCCAACACCTCGATTGTGTGCATCTGTGCTCCAGAACTGTGAGGTACTTAAATTTTGTTGTTTTAACTCATTAAGTTGTGGTGATTTTTTTTTTTTTTACAGCAGCCCTAGGAAATGAAAACAGCTGGGTTCTCTTCTACAATAGAAAAATAATATAAAAAAGTCATACTTTTAGCTACATTTGTTTGGCAATGTAGGAAAATGTAGGAAAAAAATGGAAAGAAGACTAGAAGATGACAATAGGAAAAAAAAGAGAGAGAGAGACAAAAGCATTAGTGGAAGCCAGTGAGTCCTCTCCAGTGTTCCTCCGGGCGAGGTGTCCAGAGGCGATTTGCCTGTGTTCCCTGGCCTGCAGTTTTAGAAATGGGTATGAATGTGATTCAGGGGATGGCAATTCTGGGGCAACCTGTAACTAATTATGTGACTCTGGAAAAGTCACTTAACTTCACAGAACCTCACCTATAAAATCAGTGCATAGGGCCCCCGGCCAGCTTTAAGTTTGGATGACTTACTTCCTTACTCTGAGGCCTGCTAGCTTGGCACTGCCGTTCACTCAGCAGCGTGAGATGGCGTGGCAGGACCAGGGCTTGGAAACAAGGACGCCTGCGTAAAGGTCTTACCCCTATGATTTGCTTGCTAATCTTCACTTTTTTTTTATACAATAATGATCATTATGCTTTCTTTAGAGGCTATTGGGTGGACTAAATGGGAAAATATATGTACAACATGTTTTTGGCACATAGTAAGTGCTTAATAATGATTTTTCTTTCTCCATTAAACTTTAACTTTTCTTTCAAATACTTCAGAACCTCTTTATCATCATGTTCACTTAATCCCAGCACCCTTTCAGACAAGGTTTCTCAATCTCTCTCTCTTTTGTTTCAAAATGTCCTCCCTCCCCCCCCATTTTTCTTTCTTTATGGGCTTCCTGGTTCTGTCTTCTATTTACCAGTAACAGACAAGGAGATGTGTACTGAATGCTCTTTAGTTTGTTTTAAGAGAGTAGTTTGAATATAAGTTTTTTTTTTGTTTTAACAATATTCTCATAATGTCACACAAACACACTCCTACCCCACAATTTTGAAAATCTCTGAACTATACTCTGTTACTCACTGCGAAGGACCCTCTGCCATTGTCTGAAAAAATACAAAGGATTGGCATTTCTGATTTTGGAGAAGGGCTTTTTATGTGAGACAGTCTTCATTATATACCTTAAAAACACCTAGAATCACCCACTTGCATAAATTTAGGCTTGCCTAAAAATAATACCCTCTAAGCATATCAGGGGTTCCTGATGATAATTCATAGTAAACCCTTAAAAGCCTGGATGAATTATGAAGTTCAGTCCCTGTTGGCATTTTCCAGCTGAAACAAACAAATTCAAGTAACCAATGAATTTTGAAATAACAAATCTTTAAGTTGCATTTTTCGGACTAGGAAAGATAGTCCAATACATCATCCTGACTGGCACTTATGAAAACTCTAAATTTCCTCCTTTTTTTCCCATCACGCACTAGAAACCACTCAGCAGCTCTCAGACTTCAGCTCTGAACTAGTTGTCCTTCCTGCCTCTCTCTTTCTCTCTTAGTCCATTCCTTTATAATGCTCACTGATGTGTCCTAATGACAGCCACACAAACTCCCTTCTGTCTAAAGGCAAAGAGGTAGGAAAGGGTTGAATTGGCCAATCGTAGAATTTTCTTTCTTGGACTAGGGGAAATGTTATGAACTTTCATGGAAAAAGTAATGCTTAGACCTGTCACGATAGTAACTTTATAATTATAAACTTGCTTTCAGATGTATTATCAGCTATTCTCTTAAAATTTTTATGAGATTCTTATAATACATTATTATTTTTAGGATGCTGAGATTTCAAAGAGTTACCTGACTTGGCTGAGGTAAGTTCAGAGGCAGAACTTGAATCTGGGTCTTTAACCACAATAGTTCTCTATCTCATCTATCTATCTATCTATCTATCTATCTATCTATCTATCTATCTATCTATCTATCATCTATCATCTATCATCATATATCTATCCACCCATCCATGTAACTATCTACCCATGTATCCATCTGTAGATCTAATTGCTTTGCTGTAACCATATTTGAATGGGTGCATGCAATTCATGGTCTGAGAGTAGAATGCAGGAGGCAATAGTCATGGATGGGGGTGTACTCCCAAATACATGATGCTGTGTGATATGTGTCAACTCTATGTTCTACCACCACTGAAGCTGCCAGTGCTTTCTAAAGGGTCATAACAACCAGATAGAAACTATCAGAAGGAAGGACCAAAAGGTTAGAAATACACATCATAACAAAATTTTATAGAGTGGATATGCTATAAAATTTTAACATCACTTATTCCTAATTCCACTTTTTCTGAGTGATGTGTCTGACCCAAATGTAGTGTAATAAAAATAAAATAAAATAATTAATTTCCTAATCCATAAATGGGAATCAAAAGTCAGAGGATGAATTTCTCATGTCAAAAAGTCATTCAAAATAAAAATTATGTCACATTTTTGCTATTAATTGACAATTCTATTCAAAGTCTTTTCTTGAGTAGAAAGGGCAGAGATTTGAGATTCGTAAAATGAGCCCTGGCTGGTGTGGCTCAGTGTATTGAGCTCTGGCCTGTGAAGCAAATGGTCACCAGTGCAATTCCCAGAAAAACAACCAATTGATGTTCCTCTCTCACATCAATGTTTTTCTCCTTCCCATTCCCTGTCTCTAAAAAATAAATAAAATATTTTTAAAAAGAAAATAAAATCTTCTTGAAAGGCCAGTAGGGTCAGATTCTTATTTTATGATCATTGTAATGTTCATCTCAGTTACCTACTGAAAATTATTTTCAAAACACATGCTCTCCTAAATATGAATTGAATAGAATCTGTAAGATCACTTTCCCTAGATCGGTGGTCACAATACTTTTCCTGTAAAGGGGCAAAGCTTTGCGGGGTATGGTTCCCATCACAACCACTTAACTATGCCTTTGCAGCTTTAAAGCTGAAATGTATACAAATAAATAGGTATGACTATATTCCAAACAACTTTATTTACAAAGACAGGCAGTGGATGGATTTGGCCTGCTGATGGGAGTTTGCAGACCCCTTTAGATCACACTGAGAAATCAGGAGGTAGGGTGTAATGGTAGGAAACTGTATTTTTGCTGAACATAAAATATAAGACAAGTATCTGTATACTTTGCTGGACATAGCTACATCATCCTACCTCTATTCATTAATATAAGTAAATGTCATCAGCTCCTTTTCCTTCTATGTGATTTCAGGAATCTATTTATTCTTCTATAGCAAAGAAGCAAAGTTCCTGTCCTTTTCAAGACTGGCCTGCTCTATAGGGGAATGGAAACAATTGCAATTGGAAAAGCAAATATTCTTCCATACCAAAGTTTTGAAATAGAAAGTGGAGAAATAAAAACTTCATTAGTAGCCAGAATGGAGCCTTCGATGCTCATTGGTTTTGAAAGCACCAAACAGGTGAAAAAAATGAATGCATCAATCTTTCAGAATCAATGCATTTCTCTACAAATAAAACTAACTTTCCATTTCAACCCCAATTTTCCTTCATCCACCATAGAGACACCAGAAATCAGATCCTCCCCAAGTTAAACTACTTTAGGGTTTCAAGCAAAGATTCTTTGTATATAGATTCTTAGCAAGATTATATCTATGCTACGAACTTTAGAAAATGTAACATGCAGTGCATAGAGAAGCCTACTAAATAGATGGGAAGCAAGCAGCTGCGAGCTATCTCTTTCAGTACCTGACCTCCTGAGATGCTTAATAAAATAGCCTACAAAGTAATACTCTCTCATCAGTGCCAAGAGGCATTTGTGGATAGATAAATAAACAAGCTATTTTTCAAAATGGGGAATATTCTAGTGTGCTGGTATTGAAATGACAGTTCCTTTATGAGATAGGAGGTGGGCAGAACAACTCAGGCCAGGTAGTTGCCCCTGTGCCCACCACCAGTAGAAGGTCTATAATGAGATTCCAAATTAGATTGCTGAACCTCAAAGACAAGGTGATTCACATCTGTGAGATGTTTAGCTTGGCTTTATAATGAGTTCACTGAGCAGAATGAGCCATACTTGAAATCAAATACTTTGCATTCAAGATGAAATAAGTGGGGATCAATCATAGTCAGGGAAGTAGTATTTGCTTGGAATGTAATGACAAACTGAGCTAAAGAATAAAAAAGGAGAGTGCAAGGTGGAGTGCACGAAGAGAGCCAGTGCCTGGGTGACCTGGGAGACACAAATGGGCAAGGTTGGGCCTGGGCCGACCTGCATGTATCAGCCTTTGGAGAGGCTGTTTGTGGAGGGAGGTGGTGAGAAGCAGCCCTACACACCGCCCTCTTAGGAAGAGTCTTCTGAATGTACTCTTCTCAGAGGCTTTTATCTGGTGACAGTTTTGGGAAACCAAGTCAGTTAGTCTTGGTAACAAGGTTGTTTTGCCTTGCAAGCTAGATAAAGCCAGGTTTTGCCCACATGTGGATGGAGTGACTGAGTGTCAGCAAATGCCTGGGACAAGCCTGAATGGCACCTTGAGCCCTGCAAGAGGCTGAAGAGCTCCAGAAGAATTACAGAGGCTCCCAGGGAGCCTGTGTCTTTCCCTGCACTCACATCTTGCTCTCAAAAATCCCTCAGGTGAGTATCTGCAAAAAGCTCTCCTCTGTACCCACCCATGGCCAGCCCACCAATAATCCAGGGCCTTTTATCCCAGCCACTCTCCACGACTAGTATGGCTGTCAGGGCCAGGGTTCCCCCAAGGTAGGGGTCAGTGGCTGGAAATAATCAGAGATGCCACTTTCTCAGAACCAACAGCATCACCTCTTCCACTGTCTAGCAGTGAATGTCACTGGAGGCCTCATTAACAGCAGATGGTACAGAGTCATAACATAACTTTTGGTCTTTCCACAGAACTAGAAGCTTATATTTCAGAAGGAAGAAACAAAACTGGTATCATGACTGGTCTCTTTCTTTTTTCATCCTGCAACTGCCACTCACAGGGCTCCAAACAGAAGAGAAATTATGAAAAGGAAGCCCTGTTGTCTTCTGGCCTGGGAGCTCATGATAGTTGGTTGCAGTCATTGTTTCTACCAGAAAGGACAACAAACCAGTGCCCTCTCTTCCACTTTCTCTTTCAAGATTCTCTTTTGACTTGACACAGCCTCTTGGATGCCAAGAACCACCCAGATTCCAGGTGGCACCTGCCTGGACTAGTACTGGACACGGTCCTCCTGCTGGCCTCCGGTTGCCTCCAGGAATTCCCCCAAAGTCATAGGGGGGATGAGAGAGTGTATTTCATCCTCTCTGTTCCTAGCTTTGTTTGCTAGTGAAGGCTTTCTGCTCTGGTAGGAGAGAGGTTGGTCTATCTGATACATTCTTGCTCATTAGTAAAACTACAGGAAGACGGGGGGATATATTTTGGACTGGGGCCTCTGGCACTAACTACAGGTCTTCTCTGGCCTTACCCTGCAATGCTGAGCTGTGTCTCTCAGTACAGGAATGAGTGATAGGATGAAAGGGTTTCAGGGTCAAAAAAGGCAAGGTGGGCACATAGAGTATATGACAAACAAGGGTAATGTGTGGGGTGTGTCCACAGGGAAAGATGTTTCGAAAACTACATGATCAATTAACTTGTTCTGGAGCATTTCCCAAGGCTGTTATTTTGGGGAAACATTGGTGATTAAATAGTCAGAGTGACCATTGTTGTTTATCATATGTGTATACAGAGGTACTGTACTTACAACACATACCAGTAGCCACTGCTGTCGAGGAGACAGACAAGGAGACTATGGTCTCTCATCCAGGCAAGTACAAATTGATCCACAGTGTTCAAGGGCAAACCATTAAAAGAAGTTCTATTGTTCTGCTATTTGTCTCCCTGTCTTTCTTTTAAATTTACTCCTCTCCGATTCATTGAATTTTTTTCTCCTTATTCTTAGACTCTCTTAGGGAAAATTCTGTGCATTTTTCTAACTTGAATCTCATTTTGCTATTCTTGCTCATAATCTTGTTCCTAGGGGGAAAGACATGGCTAGAATTCTTGTGCGTGTGACTGATAAAGCCTTTAGAAAAAGAGATAATGAGGCAGAGACCAACAGAAACTCAAAGAATTTCCAGCATCAACATATAACACAACAACCATGTCATCTTAAAAGAAATGCTGTTATTAATATGCTGGGGATGAACATCCGTGTCTGAGTGGCCAGGCAGGTGGGCAGCGTTTCCTGAGTACCTGCAGCACTGCAGACAACTGTTCCAGTCACACTAGGGAATTAGATGGAAGTGACTCACTCTCATAAAAATAAAAGGGACAGAATAAAAAGTACTGAAAATACACAGGAAAAAAACTTATTCAGAAACTCATGCAATCCAATACATCACTACCTGAGTGCTAAGAATATGGCTACAATGATAGAAGCACCCAAAGCCCACAAGGGATTGTGTGGTGAGGACTGGTAGGGGGGAGGCGGCCCTTTGATACCAAGACAGATATCATCTAGTAGAAAAGAGACTGAACAAAGCTCTTCAGCAGCTGCAGCAGTGAGGGGCAAAGCTACAGGAAAGCCTTCCTGCACCTAGCTTTTCTTGCTCCAGTCCCCCTCAGGTCAGAGCCCTTTGCTATACCCATGCCATGCTTGCTTGGCATGGGCTTTCTGGTCCATGAATGCCAGCACACTTGCAGCTTCAGGAAACAATGGCTGCCTTCACTTAACACAGGAGCATCACCACCACTTCCATCTTCTGAACTGATATTAGAATGAAGAATTTTACTTCCTTTGGCTAAGATAAGTGCCAATAAGATCAGATTAGTATGTCAATATCCTCTCTGGCTCTTTCAACTTTACTAAGTAGTTCAGACACCATGTGGCAACTACAAATAAAAGCCACAGGCAATGAAGGCTTTCAAAACAACTGTCTTGGTCGGTTCCCCGCTTATGTGTGCTGTGCTTGCCATCATTCTCTTGGCCCCTGCTTTAATCCATGCTTCTGGCCTTTTTGTCTTTGTCAACCCTTTGGACTCCTTTAGGGTACTGCACAGCAGCAGCTCCTTGATCCCAGCTCCTTCCTTTCCCTGGTGCCCGTGTTTCCATCATTTTCACTGGCTTGAGTGCTTTCCCTCTCTTTGCCCTCATAGTCTACCACCTGTTCTGCACTCCCCTGCCCTCCCCATACACATCGCCAGGGGAGGATTCTGACCTAGACATCCCAGTGATTTAAATTCTCATACGATCAAGGGAAGAATACTCTTAAATAATTTCCCAGAAGTGATGAAAATAATTTTTATGAAGTTAAAATACTGATAGAATAGGAAGGGAAAGTCTAGGGGATTTTACTACCTTTTAATTACTCCTGTAGCTTCAATCTGGGGGGCAATTTTGCTTCCCTTCCCCAGGGGATGTTTGGCAATGTCTGGAGACATTTTTGGTTGTCACGGCTGCATTGTAGGGAGGCAGAATGTTACTACCCACACTAGGAGCTGGAGGCCAGGGATGCCCTTTAACATCCTTCAACGCACAGTACTTACCAGGTCTAAAATGTCCGTTGTGCCCAGAGGAGAAAGCCTGAATTACCCTAATTATGGCAAAGACATATTTGTGTTTGGTAAATTAGTTTGCTTAGGAATAAAAATATTTTATTTCTTAGCAAGATAAAAGGTTGTGATTTTCTTTAAAATAATTTTTAAAATTCTTAGCTCCTCCCCTTACTCATTTTCCAAGAAATGATCTTGGCTCAGCAAACTCTATCTGGGCTGGATAGTAACTGTTTTAAGCTTTGTAGGGCTATGGGGTAAATCTGAAAATACTTGTGCAGCCTGGGAGAAAAGCCCAGCTGTTTTCTGCTATATTTGCCTGGAATTGGCTGTCCAGGTGGTGAGCAGGCTTGGCTTGGCACCCACTTGCTATTCTGCAGGGGAAGAGTAACCAGTTTGAGCAGTGGGGCCTGGTGGTGAGGTGTCTGCCAGACAGTGATTCCATCACTTGTTAACAGTGAAGTCCCCAACATTCAGGTGGCAACCGGTGCTCACCCTGGCGAGAGGCAAAGCTCAGTGCTGGCAGGGGAGGCAGGTGTGTGCATGGGGGGGGGGGATGGGACAGGGGATCAATGTCTGGCTTGGTTCTGTGCCTCTAGGGCTCAGTAGAGCCCAGGGCTGGAGAGAGGTAGGGAGATTGGCTTGTGGGCTGCAGTTTGTCAATCCATGGCTTATACCTTGCTGGATGGATGTTGTGTTTTACCATCTTCATTTTTTCTTGGAAAGGATTATTTAGTCTTAATCAAAAGGCAGTTTCCAAATGTTTTTGAATATTTTAGCAACACAGAATTTAACTTAATCACAGAACAAAATATTATTAAAAGGTCATTTTCCCTATATGGAACTATTCCTATTTAGCTTTACCATGTAAAGCTTTGGATTTCTAGCCCTTGGAGGGCACTTTGAACTCATTAAGATGTCTGCATTCAATTGCCTCCTACTTAAAAAAATGTTGAAACTACTAGGCATGAAGTCCTCTTCATTCCCTAAACCTGCAAACTTACAGGTGAAAATATTGGTTTGATTTTATTGGTACAATGGTTAAGAGAGTTAATCTGAGTTAAATACTTCATATATATTATAGGTGAAAGAGGGAAGTAATTATTAGAACCCACTGCTGGGACTGTACCCTAAGAATCCTGAATCATCAATTCAAAAGAACCTGTGCACCCCAATGTTCATAGCAGTGTTATTTACAATAGCCAAGTGCTGGAAATAGCTTAAGTACCCATCAGTAAATGAGTAGATCAAAAGCTGTGGTACATTTCACAATAAATACTATGCAGCAGAAAGAAAGAAGGAGCTCCTACCCTTCACAATAGCATGGATGGAACTGGAGAGCATTATATTAAGTGAAATAAGCCAGGCGATGAAAGACAAATACCATATGATCTCACTAAGTGGAACCTAAACAAGAAAACAAACAAATGAGCAAAATATATCTAGAGACTTGGAAATAAAGAACAAACTGACAGGGACCAGAGGGGAGAGGGAAGGGAGATAATGGGGAAAGAAAGGGAAGGGGCAAGCAAAGGACACTAGTAGAAGACTCATGGGCACAAACAAGGAGGGGATTGACTGTGGGAGTTGGGGGGAAGGGGTTGGGGTGAGAAAGGGGGGAAAGGGTGGGACAACTATAACTGAACAACAATAAATTTAAAAAAAATCAAAACCCTTCTCACTTTGTTTTCTCCATTCTTGGAGAAAGAGGTAATTCCTTTTTATGTGCTGCCTTTTTCAAGCTTATTCTTCCCTCTGTGTCCTTATTTTTTATTTCTTTAGAAATAATGTCTTTAACACTTTCTGCTTCATACCCATCAAAATTCTTCAGGAAGTACATAAATAGTGAAAATTTTAGAAGCACTCTTATTTTGAGAAAAACTTGCTATCACTGCTATATAACACCCCAGTGGAGGTCCTACCAAATGCATTGAGACAAGGAAAAAAAAAAGAAATCAATCTATTTTCTGATTTGTCTTTTGTTCATCCTTGAATCAGTGTACTCTCTAGGCTTCTGTCCTCAGGGCTTTAACTTTTTACCCCACATTCTCTCTCTAGGCAAACACATTGCCTCCCATGGCTTTGCTTTATTTATAATACATAAATTAAGAGTACAAATCTATACTGAAAATTTAGACTTTCTCCCTGAATCACACTCTTAACATCCAACTCTTTATTAGAAAGCACCACCTGTATGGCCCAGAAGCATCTCAAAGTTGACACATCAAATATATCACAAACTGATCTCATTGTCTTCCCCTGTAAATCTGCTTCTTCTCTATAGGGCTTATTCATGCCAAAAATGTCAATAGTGCCTAGACTGAGAAATATCCACTTTTTCTATATTTTCTATTATGGGACAGTGCCTGCATTCACCCACCTTACAACCCTAAATCCTAGGAGTCATTCCAAGATCCTCATTCTAGATGCAACAATGTACCAAGATTCTATTTCCTTACTGTTTCATCATTTGTCCTAATTTTCCTTCTCTACTACTATCGTATTAAGTTAGGCTTTCATTATACTTTTTTGTAACAATTGTAATAATGTGTCCGTTGGGTTCTTCTCAAGAAGTACTATACTTCTTCACAATATTGCAGTTAGAAGGACATGTTGAAAATGAAAATCTACTCATGTTATTTCCTGACTTAAAGTTCATCTGATGTTTTCAAAGTCTTTACAGGTGAAGCAGGAATGATTTCACATATATACAAGGTCTTCCATTTTATGGCCTTATACTACTAACAGCAAATATTTATTTATCCAGTTTGGATTTATGGCAACATTTACTTACCCCAGGCATACACATTTGCTGGGGTAAGTGTTTGCCGGGTATACACACATTTACATATATTTAATTTCACCTCAAAACAACTCTAAAGTGAAGGTATTGTTTTTCCCCCCTCATTTATAGCTGAGGAAACTGAGGCATGAAGTCTTTAAGGAACTAATCCAATATCACACAGCTAGAAATTTGCAGGTTTAGAATTTAAATGCAGATGGCCTGATTCCAGGGCACAAAATATGCCTTGCCACTGTCTCCCACTTCTGGGAGAGAGCAGGTGCTTAGGATTATGTTTTTTCCTCACTTATCTTCTTTGGGCTAAGTCAGCATAGTGTTTGTTTTATGACGTTCTCAACATTGCCATGCATGGGTAATTTGTCATTTTTAATAATGTAGTGACACACCAAAGTGCCACCAAAACATGAGTTAATACCCTGACATAATGTAAACCTAAAAATATCACCCTTCATTTTGTTTCCTTTCCTCTGATTCCCTGAACTTACCATTATTCTGAATCTACTTTTCTTCTTATATACACCTATTGCTATCATATGCATTTCTAAAAAGTGTATATTTTTATTTGAGATGATTTTTGCTTGAAAGATGCTGTCATAATATATGTAATCTTTTGGGGGTGTTATTGTTAAGATTGATCTATATTATTGTACTCCGACTGTGATATGATAAACCATTTTGTGAATGTACTGTATTTTATTGATCTGCTCTTTAGTTGATTGGCATTGGATTGTATCCAGGATTTTGTTATTGTGAAGAATGCTGCTGAGCACATTCTTATTCATGTTTCCCAGTGCATGTTTACATGGGTCCCTTGTGTTCTCCATCCCCGTGCTGCACCGCCTTTCCTCTGCTGCACTTGGAGACATGCAGTCTTTCAACAAGTATTTGCCAAGCACAACTATGCACCCTACACTGTTCTAGGTGCCGAGGGAAAAAGAAAGACAAAATCCCACTCTCCTAGAACTAATGGGGAAGACAGACAAAGTACAAATAAGGAAGTAAACACATAAGTCAATAACTTCTGTTTCTCACTTTGCAGTTAATGCTACAGTAATTCTAAACTACTTGCATATAAAATTTGATTCCTCTTAATCTTTGCTCAAATTATTTACTTTGCATGAAATATCCTTTGAGACCTAATTTTTCTGGCTTTTACTTCCTTTTGTCTTTCAAGATTCAGCTCAGATAATAACCTCTTTATGAAGCTCTCAGTGATGCCTCTCTGACTGGGGTATAAGGGCTTGTACTTGTATAGCTCATTATCATACCTTTATCTTGCCTCTCTTCCCTTTTTTCTCCTCCAGAGTATAATATAAAATCCTATTATCTTCAAATAGCTACAGTGACCAGTGTGATGGCACTAGATAAAAGGTATTCAACAAACGATTATTGAAAAAAAGAACTGAAATAATTCTCAAAATTCTAAGAGTATGTCTTCTGTAGAAATTCATGCTTGGAATTTTGTTTAGGGAAGAGCTGTAATTCTATATTTGAGGATTGTGAGTGGTACTTATGGGGAAAGAGTAGTCTTTTTACTTATGAAAAGCAAATGCAGTCTGGTCATGCCCTTACTAAAAGGAATGAGATGGCCTTATCAGCAATTAATTCCAAAGACATATTGTTCAAAGGTGGTCCTATTACTTTTGTATAAGGTATCAAAATGGATTTAGAAAAGAAACTCTGATAAAGTGCTTTGGAAAGCAATGTAATTTAGCAGAAAGAGCAATGCCCTAAAAGTCAAAAGACCCTGGTGGTATTATATTAGAGGGTTTTATGTAATGGGGACTTTTTTTTTCAAAATTCTATGGATGTGATCTGAAGGTCAGGACAACAGTTGTTCTATAGTCATGCTTTTCATTCATGGAGATTTTTCTCAGGAGAAAGTCCACCCCAAATATTTAAATTTCAACCTGGCCAAAAGTTAAAAAAAAATGATACTTCTAATTTTTTGATCCCTATTTATAAGTGAGGATAAAGGTTATAATTTTTATGTATATACTTGTTGTTCTTTACCTTAATAAAACTCTTGATAGTGAAGGAGCCAATAGCCCCCCTCCTCTTCTCCTGTAATAGAAGATTCCATCAAAACACATTAGCCTGATGTGCAAACAAAGTAATAGGAATTAGAGGGCAGCCTCTTGAGAGCGCTAAAACAAAGTGGTATCACAGGGACCAGGAAGATAAGAAAAGGAGAAGAAAGATTGGGAAGAAATCTGCAAAGAGTGGCAGCCAGACTTTTAAAGGGTGGGCAGTAAAAAATTTCTCCAGTGTATATGACCAGAAATTTGACTTGTAACACACACATAACCTCCTTGTATGTGTGGTTCTTAAAAGAAAGAATAGGTTTGATGTCCAGTGTTGAGTTAAGCCTAGAAGAAAGGGAGGGAGGAGCCTCAGAAAACAAGACCAGGATGGAAGACGGGGAGTCAGCAAAAGCAAGAAATTGGAGAGTTAGATGAAGAGGAATGTAAGCTCTCCATGGACTCGAACTTGTTGCTGTCTCTGGGCTGCATAGGGCTGGAGGAGTTTTCTTTACACATTAAAGAAATAGGTCACCAGGATGATCAGAGTTCTCAAAGACATTCAGGGGTGGGAGATATTTGGATTATGCTTAGAATTGTATTAGGTGTTTGTGACTACATATTTTTAATAAATTGGGTGTTGTCTGAATGCTTAATGTTTCAGTGTAGTCCTGAAAGCATTGAGTGTAAAGCTTTAGTGGTATTAGCATCACACGGATTTTATTTTCTTTAAAAAATGTATTTTTCTTTCAATTATTTTAGAGACATATTTTAGTGTATTAAATAGAGTTCAGAAGAGGTGACCAGAAAGGATCAATTTTATCAAATGACAAATGCAATGTGAAATGTGTTCTTTTTTTAAGGGTACTCATCATTTGGATATTGGAAATTCCACATCTAGACAAAAGAAAGATATTCATTGAACTTTTATGTTTGTATCAGGATAAATTTAGCTGCACATGACTGAGAACCTCCAATAACAATGGTTTAATTGATGTGGAGATTGATTTTTCTCTCACAGCAAAAAGGCAGAAATAAGCAGCCAAGGAACGCTATGGTGCCCCAATTGGTTCATCCAGTTTCTTTTCATCATTTTGCTTCATTATCTGCCCTGTCTCCTATTTCACAATCCAAGATAACTGCTTAAGGTCCTGCTGCCAAGTCTCATTTCAGAGCATATGAAGAAGTGGGAAAAGGGACACTCCCCTGTAAGAGTACTGGAATTTCTGCCTATCACTGTTCTTACATTCCACTTAATAGAATGTCAGCTAGGGAAATGTTGCTCTTCTGGGGAGCCATAAACCCAGATTAAAATGAGAAATTGGAGGGGAATCTATAGTCTCCACCACTATGTTTCATACAGCCGTATTACTCAGTGGAGATACAATTGACAAGGAACAACCAACTACTGAGCAAAACTGACAGATTTTTAGGACCTGGATTCCATCCAGTGAGCAATGTTAAATTAATAGAGCAATAGATGCTAGTTGTCACTATTTTTTGGAAAGGACTTCACTAGTCCTTTGCATTTAAAACTATGTCATCTTGACTTCAAAACTTTGGTCATTGTAGAGAGAGGGGGGTGGAGAGAGAGAGAGAAAGACAGAGAGAGGAAATATTTAAAGAGCAAGGCACATTTCTTCCCCTAATCTATTGATTTTTCATTGTAAGTTGGAGCCAATTATCAATATACATAAAACTGGTAGTTCCCAGAACTGATGAGAATTCACAGAGCTTAACAAGATGAATGCATGGCTTGATTTTACTGCAATATATTTAGAGAGGAAAGGAGAGTATTGATCAACTTGCTTTAGGACACCATGTATTAATTATTATTGTTTCAAATAGCCTTATTGCCAAAACATTTATGTGTTTTATATTTTGTTCATTGTAAGGGAATTCAAGCTTTGGTGGCTTTGAGAAATGGTCTGATGTTAAGGGTGTCAAGAGGATATGTTTTACAACATCAGTTCTGAGTTCTTATCTTGCCTTAGTTGATGATTCACTTGTGTAATTGAATCTAATATAAAACAGTACAGTATCCCTGCCTCAGTTACACTCTTAGGAACATTAAAAGTATTATGTAGTTTGTTTTGCAGCAGAGTGGAAGAGAATGTTGTTATAAAAAGTCATCTCACTGTTATATCTTTGATTACCAAAGGGTGAAATCCAACCTTCCTAAAAGTAGAACGATTCTTAGGGTACCTTGTCCTTTTTCCTTTTTGACTCCTTTTGAGGCAGATTTATTATATTGAATTCAATTCATAAAAACAAACAAACAAACAAACAAACAGAGAAAACCAATAACAACAAATAAAGCAGCCTGTAGCTACAAGAGTGTCTAAAAGCATTCATGCTTTAATTACTTCACATATAACATTTAGTAATTAATAGGTTGACACATTTCATTTATCTAAATTTATCCAGCTATCATGAAAGCTGCCCACATGTTTTCTATTGTGAAAGACAAATACACAGTTATATTACAACTCTACTTGTTTGAAATGACTTCCAAATAAATCTATATCTAGGCTGTATATATCATGAAACTGTAGACCATAAAGAGGTTTCTGTATCTATTTGGAGATGTTACAGATTAGAAAATAATGGAGTTTGCTTTATTAAGTTAACTTCTGAAGAAGTGAATTAACAGAAAATCCATAATGGTTATAAGTGGATTATGTCTAGGGTTATTTTGGGTTTTTGTTTAGTCAGTTTTGAAGAATTATAAAATATTAGGATCAGACAAGAAATTCCAGGTTTGTAACTGCTTAAAAAAGGAGTTCAAGAAAACATAAAACAGGAATGCAAAATTCTGGAGCTCCTTTTCAGATATGGAGACAAATTTAAAAGAATTAGTTAACACTATACTGTACATCTGAAACTAATAAAAATAATATTGAATGTAAACTTGAATTGAAAAAAAAATAAAAGAATTAGTTAAGATTTGACTCAGATTTGAAAGTTATTAGTAATAATCTTCCAAATGCATTCATAGAATAGGAAAAGTGTCAAATGGAGGCTAAATATACAAGTACTGGGGGTTTTGAGAGTTTCTGTGGATAAAAAAAATAGGAAAGCCACAATAAAGGAACCTTCTACAGGATTGCAGCAGCTGATGGACCAAATATGCATTAATAGAGAGGACTGAGAATATCATTCCTGGAGGGTGCAATGAAGGAGCGAGAGCTTGAAAGTGGTAGTGAGTAAGATGTGTTGTGATGTCCACAAAATATAATGCATTCATCCCAGGGGCTGATCAAAAATGGAGTAATTAATTTGGACAAAATGTGATAGATCATGAACTTGATCCACTAGACTATGGATAAAATTTCAAGTATTTGATCTGGAAAATATATACTAAAATGGTGTTTAGGATAATTGCGCTGCAAGTATTGCATGAGATGGTGATAGGGGACATCAGCAGACTATAAGGTCAGTCTTACAAGCTTTCAAACCTGCTGAAGTTAAAATCATGTGGGCTAATAGTTAAATTTGTGGTACTTAACAGTGACTGGCACATAGTAAGCACTGTTAATATTGGGTTGGCCAAAAAGTCTGTTTAGCTTTTTTTTTCCTGTAAAACAAAGACACATTTGTCATTTCCACCAATAACTTTATTGATTTGGACATAATGAATTTGTTAGCTACCTCCCACATGGTACAATGTTGATTGTTCTGAATAATTAATGTCTTGATTTGATTGCTATCAACTCCCACTGGTCTACACAACCATAAAACATCATCCAGTGAGAAATCTCCAGTACTAAATTTTGCAAACCACTTCTGACACCTTTAATTAGTCACAGTACTTTCTCCGTACACTGCACAAATCTTTTTTGGCATTTCAGTTGTGTTTTTACCTTGAATGATTGGTGTATTGGATACACAAAGAGAAAAGAGTAAGAAGAACCAAAGTAGTCTGAACCCCTTGCAAGTGCTAGAGCAGAACTGGATTTCTACTATTTATAGTCTTCAGCTATTTTGCCAAATGAGCCGCCTAAACAGGCTTGGAGCATACTGTTGACTTGAAGTGGTAAGGAGGATATCATTTTTGCTGATATTATTATTACTAAAACAGTAATTCTCACATTTCTTACTTATTACGGTTTACCAATATTTTTATATGTCATCTCATGATTATTCCAGTAACATTTAAGGTAGATTATTATTTTCTGCATTTATACAGGTGGAAAAAACTGAAGTCTGGAGAGGTTGAGATTTAACCATGGTTTTTAAAGACTAGAAAAAGAAAGGCTGGGATTCACACGTGCTTTGACAAGAGATCAGGCTCTCTACATAAACCTAGACTTCTCTTTAAAATTCAGGGCCGTCATTTTTTGTTTTGTTTTGCTTTCCTACACTGATTTATTTGAATTATCACAAAACTCCAAGCCATTATTGAATAGAATAATTAATGGGTCCTGAAGGAGGATGGAGATAGAATCTGTAATTTCTTCTCAGGAGCAGTATCCTGTTTCTCATTGACCATTCAAGTTCAAGGTCTGAAATAAGAGGAATCCATGACTTGAAAACCAAGGGAATAAGGAATGAAACAATTGTTTCAGTAATGAAAGGCGTTTTATCAGATGTGTATGCAAAACAATGCCATAAATGGTAAACAGGGATTATTTGGAAACTGGGCATAATTAAGACCCATTTAAAAGAATGATTCCTCTAGGAAGTAATTTTTTACCTTGTGAAATGTCCTCCAGTGAACATCTAAGTAAATATTAATGCACTAAACCTATGAATTTCTATTAGACATTTTGATTCTGAGTATGATTTGGCTGCAGGTCAGGGACTCAGTAGACTCATGTTGGTCATTATCATGAAAGACTCCTCTTTGTAAAAAGATGGCAAGCACCTGTAATGTCCTCAAGCATTTCTAGTAAAAGTCATAAAAATTTCCTTTTGAATAATATCACTTTAAAATTATATCAATAGTGAGTATTTCTTACCTTTCAAGCATTTTGCTGCTGAAGTGAGGAAGCTGGAAATGGTTTTGTTATAGTAGAAATTTACTTAACATTAAACATACACAAGGAAGCAATTTACTACTTTTCTTTAGAAATAAACACAGAGGCAAATTAAATGTGCTAATGTGCTCCCAACTAGCATATTCATTAAGAACTATTTTGAACACAGTAATGAAGTTTTTGCTTCTGATTGAAGATAGAATTCACAATGATAAATTATTGAGTATATCTCCTGAAAGTTGCCAAATTACAGGGTTGAGTGAATACTACTAATAAAACCATTCACTACCCAATGAATGTGATAAATATGAATCTAAAAATCCTAAAAACTATCTTTTACATGAGTGTAGATCTTTCTTTAAGAAAATTACAGGTAAAAATTAATCTTGAACATGGATGTGGCTTCATCTGGTTGATTTGTCTGCTCAAGGTTTTGGGTTTGAGGCATTAGCTTTCCTGTGTTCAGACAAGGGTGACTCCTATTAAAGCTAAAGTAAAATTAAGGGATCTTGTATTTCAAGTTTCTTTTTTTTCTTTTTATTGATGTTCAAGTATAGATGTCTCTGTTTTCCTGCGACTGCTTTCCCCCACCTCATCCATCCCTGCCTTCCACTCTGAATCTTTGCTCCCTTTAGCTTTGTCCATGGGTCCTTTATACATGTTCCTTGATGGCTCTTCCCCTTTCCCCCATTATCCCCCTCCCCCCTCTGGTTACTGTCAGTTTGTTCTTCATTTCAATGTCTCTGGTTATATTTTGCTTGCTTGCTTGTTTTGTTGATTAGGTTCCACTTATAGGTGAGACCATGTGGTATTTTTCTTTCACTGCCTGGCTTACTTCACTTAACATAATGCTCTGCAGTTCCATCCATTCTGTCATGAAGAGTAGGAGCTCCTTCTTTCCTTCTGTTGAGTAATGTTCCATTGTGTAAATGTACCATAGTTTTTTTATCCACTCATTTACTGGTGGGCACCTAGGTTGCTTCCAGCATTTGGCTGTTCTAATTGTGCTTCTATGAACATAGGGATGCATAGATTCTTTAGAATTGGTGTTTCAGGGCTCTTAGAAATTCCAGCAGTGGAATTTCTGGGTCAAAAGGCAGTTCCATTTTTAGTTTTCTGAGGAAATTCCATACTGTTTTCCACAGTGGCTACACCAGTCTGCATTTCCACCAACAGTGTACAAGTGTTCCCTTTTCTCCACAACCTCACCAGCACTTCTCATTTGTTGATTTGTTTATGATGGCCATTTTGATGATGTGAAGTGGTATTTCATTGTGGTTATTACATACTGCTGAGCGCACAGGAATCACAACTCTTTAAGCATGTTAACCAGTATGAACATGAGCCAGTTAGAAGAAACAAGTTCAGTGCAGATCACGGTAGAGGTGAAACACCAGAGACTGCTACCTAGTAAATTGAATGCTGTCACTGGTGGTGGGGATAGAGGTAATAGAAGTGGGTGGCGATGTTTACAATGATGACAATAATGGTGATTATAGTTATTAGCAATTACTTCCATTTGTTAAGGTCTTAATTTAACAATGTGTTTTATATATATATATATATATATATATATATATATATTACCTTATGTACTTTTACAACCATGTGAAAAAATTAAAACTATTCCCATTTTTGGAGGAGGAAACAGAATACATTGAACTTATTTTTATTGAATTTAGTACTTTCACGGTCATTTATATCCTCTCTATACCCTCCCCCTCAAGACTGAAGGTCCTTTTTCCTCCATCCACCTTTGTGTATAAATTTGAAGGCTACTTGGGAAGTGATTTTCTACTCTCCAACTTAAATTGTTTGCCAACATTACTTTGATTCAGTATTGTGAATAATTTTACAGTTGTTTTCCTCCTCCCACTCAGTTTCTCAGAGTTAGAGCCTGGCTCCTATTGCTTTCAAATACTCCCAGGACTCTTTAGTACAGTCTGTACTTAGAATAGAAACCCAGTAAATATTGTTTTTAAATACTTCTGAAAAATGAGATTCTTCTGCTTCCCTGGTAACACATCCCCAGGCCTATCAACATTAATGGTCAGGAAATTTGCCTTTGGGTTTTATATGAATACCTCACATCATTTGCCCTCTTCATATGCTCTTTCAAACATTCTCTGTGTGATGGCCCTTCATCCACTTGAAAGTTTGTTTCATGTCTTCCTTCAGCTGCTCCTCAAGAGAAAATAATGTGCCTTCAAGTGATAATTATAGATTTAGGTTTGAAAAAATATAGATGTTTTCCCTTCAATTATTGTCAAAAGAGTTTACATATAAGAAACTAAGCAAAATAAAAACCAAGTTATTTTTCTAGTTTTATATTTTTCCTTATTAAAAATCATGATATAAATTGTGTCCTCCAGAATTATTGTAATGATTACTTTTGAGGGTAGTGACTCTGTTGCAAGGCTTCATGAGTTTAGGTTTTTTTAAAGTTACTTTCAAAGTTTTTCTTTTTTTTTTCTGTACAAATTTAGGTTTTAGTTTTCTTCCTACAAATTTTTGATTAAAGGATGGGATATTGAGTAAATTAGAAACATGCTAAAATACTTGTAGCCAGAAATATTGATCTTTTCATTTTAAGTGTGGTTTTCCTTAAGAATATAGAAATTACACTTACAAAGCTAGGTTTTCTCATGGCAGTGGATAGATGTATTGATGCTTACAATGGATATGTTTCAGAATTTCCTTTGAGCAGATCAAGCCCATAATCATTGTTTTAAAATGTTCCTTTCAGTGTCAGATTGCAAAATTAATATTTTCATTTGCTTCACTCCACAATACATAATAACCACTTGACTCCACATAAAGCACCATGACATGACTTTAAATAAAATCTGGATAAAGCTAAATTGTGTGCATATTGTGCTGAGATTAAGAAACTAAGTTAGACAGGTAGTGAAGTCTGATTTAACTGCTCCATGATGCTAAACTGAGGTTTCATGTCAATCATCTGTCCAGGAACTGTAAACTACAAAAGGAAGGTGCAATGTGTTTCAGATTCCTAATCACACAAGCGAAAGGTTAGCTCCTCATGGATGGATCATTTGTAGACTGTTCCCTTCATCTCTCAAGGGGTCTCTGAGAGGTAAGGCCATCTCACAAATAGGCTTATTTGCTTGAGGATTGCATTAGTTTCCCAGGAGGCAAGATAAGGAGACCTCTGTAACAAATAGCCAGTCCCTCATATTAAATGAAGGGAAAATAACACTTTAAATTAGTGAGAGAATGAATGTAGGGCATTTAGAGAGTTTTCTACATATTTAATAGAGAAAATCAGGTATATAAGAAAAATAAATTTTGAAATAGTTCTGGCTGAGATAGTTACTAAGAATGTTAGATACTTGCTCTAATCTTTGATGACCAGAAAGATTTGAACTCAGTTTTGAATTCAGTCAGAGAAATGATATCAATCTAATTATTTGATAGATGTTATTCTTTGTGCCATAACTTCATATTTTTCAACTATTTTAACTGTCTTATTTTTCTTTGAAGCAGGCAAGATATAATAATAAATAATAAATGAAATGTTATCTACAAATAAAGGTAATCTATCTACTCATCTAATCTGAGGGATGACACAGAGTGCTTGGAACTGAATTGCTAAGTGTAAGATTTTGCATTTAGCCCAGAGTCTCAGCTTGATGTGCAGCGATTGCACTGTGCAATTCTCATTAACACTGATTGTCCAATTTAGTGCTTCATTAATGAGCCATAGACCACTTACAAATTTTTGACTTACAGAATCAACCACATTTAAAGTTTTATTCTCCCAATAATGTCTTCACCTGACAAGTTGATGATACTTAGTTCTCTCATCCACTTAACCCTTCTATCATATCAATTTTGGCTATTGTCAGTTGGCATTCTCTTTTCTTTAATGTATATAAAATTTATAGTAATAATAATTATTAAAGCAAACAGTTTTGAGAGTGTTTTCTGTGCTAAATTTAAGTTTTAGTATTATTTATTGATGGCTTGTGACCTTCCAGGTGCTGTTGCAACCATTCTATTTGTATTAACTAATTTAATCTACATAACACCATGATGTTGTCACTTCTACTATCCTCATTTTATTGATCGACTAACTCAGAAAAGTTAGGTAAGTTGCCTAGGGTTACATATTTGGTAACTTATAAAAAGTGGAGTCTAAACACAGAGATCGAGCTTTCATTTGATTTGTGAAGCTTCATTTTATGAACTAAGTATATGATCATCCTCAGGAAGTAGAAAGAGCTTTTCAAGGAACCGGTGAGTTAGCTTACAATATTCAAAGCAGTTGGACAATAGTGAGTTTTTACACAAAACATTTTGCTTTTTGCTTTCTTGATAGAACCCTAAGTAGCTATGCTCAGTTATTCCATTAGCTCCAAGGCAGTCTTCTGTATATTATGACATGTATTCAGAAAACCGATGATTTGCAGGTAATCATGGCCCAAATTTAGAATAAAAATAATTGAAATTTTTGTCATTGAAAATCATACTATCATCATTTGGTTCAATACACTTTGAAAGTAATTAATAAGTAATGAATATAAAAATATCACTAGTAGTTGTGATTAGTCAAGTAATTAGAATAAATGAAAACAAATAAAATATTGGTAAGAAGTTTGATAACTTGATTTTGATAAGAGAAAATGACATAGAATTGTTTCCTGCCTGAAGCAGAAAACACAATTATATCTGGAATGTGCTTTTGCAGGATTCTGCCTGTCAAATACATACTCATCCTTCAAAGTCCATGTCTTCAGAGAAGCCTTCCTCATATCTCTAGTTTTCTACATTATTTTGTGCTTTTTTTTGACATTTCCTCTAGAACAGTGCCTTGAATATTAGCTTTTTGTGTATTCCTCTCACAAACTCTTAGTAAATTCTTCGAAGGCAGGAAATGTATCTTGTCACCTTTTGTGTATGTTTATAAGCAATCAACAAATATACCCTGATTGGTTGATAGGTAGCCTCTGATGGTCCCAATGGTTTTCTACCTTTGATTTGGGTCACTAATACTATAAGAAACCAATCTTTAAATCAAATACTTTGCATGAGTTGTAATGAGGGTCTAGATCCTAAAACAATCAGAGAATGTTAAAATGAAGCCACAACCACATATGGACAGTCTAATAAAGAAAGTTGCCTCAGCTTCCAAGGCAAGTGAAATGAACAAGTTCTCAGAAAATCATCAGAAATCATCCTGTACAAAATGTAGAATAGGAATATTTTCCTGATGAGATAAAGAGATTCATCTTTGTAAAGAGAAAGCAACTAGTCTAAAATATGATCACTTTCACATCACCTACTAACTCAGAATTACAATATATTGTGAGATGCGAAGGAAAGTAACAATGAGAAATGCAAATGGAAGTCACTTACCTTTGTGGTGTTCACTGTGATGAAAACTGGAGGTGAGAGAACATAAGAAATAACCTGTGAATTATTCAGAAGTGAAGAAGACATCAGTTACTAGAAAAAACTAGAAAGACAAACTGTGTTGGAAATCTCAAATATAATAAAAATTATATATCCTGTTTTACTATTTAACTCCTTTTGTTTTGATTTTTGGTTTAACAAAAAACTGTCAGATTACCAATTTGGCTATCTGCAGTCTTTGATACAGTTTATGGGTATCTGAATCTAGATTTAAGGCTCAATTGTTTTAGGTCCACTTTATATCTATATCCTGTCGATCGATACACATTAGGTTAATATCCTGATTTATCAATAATTCTCTTGTAGGGATGGATAATCTGCTCATTCTCAAGTGAACTGGTAAGTGTTGAGTTTTGTGGACTTGCAAAGCTAGGAATTAATCAGAGTCTTTTCAGGTAGGTTTTCCCTATCCTGTAAGTGGTATTTGGGACCTGGAGTGAAATTGTAGCTCAGGCTGATACATCCTACTTCCTCGCCTCTCATTGTTAACTTACTTATGTTGCTATTAGGCTTATGTGGATGTGTAAGATTACAAATTGTGTACTAAATGGATAAAGTCACCTAAGGCTGCCTCCCACTGTATAGTACTATGGTAGATTGTGTTATTGTTCCCAATTATTCCTTACCACTTCTTTAAGAGGATTATGTCTCTCTAGTCTACTGACATCAATCTTGGCCACGCAAATTTGTTTGATCAATAAAAGCTTTAGCTATTGCTTGGTTCTCTTGTTTCTTTCCTCTGCCATAGAATGGCATGCATTACTTAGTTGCTACTCCTTCATCCTGGATTCCAGAACAGAGCCACAGAAATTTGCTGATGTAATGTTAGTGATTTTGTAAAACATTGAAATTTGGAAACTGTTTGTTCCTATAGCTTAAAGTAAGGAAGGCTGACTAATACTAGCACTCCTCCTATAGAATGAATCTGACACTTACTATTGAATAAAATCCTTTGTAATTTTGAAAATTCTTTACCTTTCATGTTTGCTGCTAATTTTCAGAATGTATCACCTACAAGACATAGTTCATAGAGAAGGAAGGAGGTCTCTAGAGCATTATTTCTTCGATTTTATGTTGGACAACAGCTTTACTTGAATTGAGATCTTGATAATTTGGAAATCACAGCCAGCTCCCAGAGCAGTAGGGAGAAAAGACAGAAAGTGATATCTCCTTTGGTGGAAATGTAGGAATGCACAATGGCTAGCGTGAGACTACCAATCTTCCTAGAGAAGAAGTAGGGCTTTGCTATTGCTGAGAGGAGAGGTGAAGCACTGAAGCAGTGATGGGTACACTTTGCGAATAGCCATGTGATGGCCCTCACTCCTAGAGAAACTGAGTACTGCATTCAGTTATGCAGAAAAGTAAGATCTACATCTCTCAAACAGTGAATGAATCCCTGGTCTGGCACCTTTAATGCCAGAGCTGTGAACATTGCTTAAGAGGAGCAGTAAGCTTTGGCAGATTAAGGCAGAAATTTTGGAATTCTTTTACTACAATTTAATACATGTGTGGAGAGCTGAAAGTCATGGAATATCCTGGAAAAGACACAGGCTACACAGGGAGAATGTGAGGACAGCCCTCCCCCTGTAAGTGAGGAATAGAGATTAGACATGCCATGCGTGGGTGCTTTCAGCAGGTGGCACAAAAACAGCAGGATGTATCACAAAATATCCTAGAAGATGTTCATAGAATTGTCTCCATGTCCAAAAGTGTTCCTGACCCAGGCACCTAGACTCTTCCTGGAACTCTTGGGTTTTAGCACCCTGTTTTGTATTTTAAAAATTATATCAAAACAATCATATAGCTTTTTATTGAATGTTTAGATTGTTCCGAACTTGTGATTATTAAATGCTGCAGTAAATATTCTTGAATGTGCATTTTTGTGAACATATTCAAGGATAATTTTAAAATTATTCCTGTAGGTTAAATTGTTGGGTTAAATGTTATGTGTGTCTATTCATTCTATTTTTATGGAGTCTTTAACTAGTTTATCAGATCTGAAGTGTTTCATAAATCTGCTTAAATACCGAACATTTTGCTTATATCAAATTTACTCCATAAGACTTGTAATTAAGAAGTCTGCTTTATTGAGGCTTATTTAAAAAATTTGACAAGGCACATGGAACTCAGTTTTTGTTCAATCTTAAAATACTATAAGAAAAATGGTTGCAGAAAAAGTTAACTTTATTCTATTTATTTTGATATATATATTTTAAGCTGAAATTAATTGTATTGGCTAATCATGTTTCACAAGGCAACCCCTCTATCCTCTAATACAGCCTGTACCACCCAATACTTCCCAGGCCTAGTTAGTTCCACACAACCAAGACTATTCAATTTCGATGAAAATAAATTTCTGTTAGGTAAAAATTGGAAAAATAATTAGTTAGTGATTAGAAACATGGCTGAAAAGAAAATGGTCCAGCAGATCTGTATTCCTCACCCCAAACTGGACACAGTTTACAGTATTTTCAAGCTTTGTGCTGGGCAGAAATCCAATCAAGAAATGTACCCTTGTTTAGAACTCTCAGCTTTGTTAGACTCTCAGCTTTCAGTTGCACAACAGCCTGCAGACAAATGACTGACTGCCTCTGTTACGGTGTTGAAGTGATATAGTCATCTAAAGACTACTGAGTTACCCAAGGGGGGAAAAGAGCAAGAAGGCAGTTGTCTGTGTGCTACTCAGCATTTAGTTCTGGGATTTCTCTTTCCTAAGGAATTCTTATCTCTTCATTTAAATGAGAGTCATTATGTGTCTGTATACTCTCAGTCACATAGTGATTTTTCTTATTGTTTTCATTCACATTTTTCCGACTGTTCATGTATTCAGCAACAATAGAGTATTTATTGTGTGGTGATGTGGACACTGGCTAGCACTGTCCGTGTCATTATGGATGAAATAAAACACACACATGGACTACCTAGTCTGGTGGAGGAAAAAAGGACGACAGCATGGCTTTTCTCTCAAGGGGAGTAAAAGCCACGGCCTCCACCATGACAGGCCTTTATTCTAATTCTCCTCACCTTACAAGATGGTTCTCACTCACTATGCCTCAGTTACAACAAAAGGAGTCAATGCCCCTCATCACATCACAGAAGAAGGATATTAGCAAATGAGAAGGCAAAAGTGTTTGAGCCCTTTACACTGGTCCCTGCAAGGCTCAGCATGGATTTTAGGAAGTTACAGTACGCATTTGCAGGGTGAGGGAGTTTTAGCAAAGAGAAAGCCTCAAAACAGCCTAGGTGTATTGCAAATCTGATTACCCACAAGAGAACCTATCTGTGGGCATGGGTCCTGCTCATCTCTGAGGGGGAGCTGGGCCCATGCCATGCAGAAAGGTCTGCCACAGTGTGGCGATTTCTTGTAGCACTCTAGCAGTTGCTGTGCATATGGGGTAATAATGAAGAGGAAGCACAGTTCCTGCCCTCAGAAAGCTACCTTCTAAAAAAGTCAGAGTTAAACAAAAAAATATGATACAATATGATAACTGTCATGACAAGAATTCCTGTGTGCTACAGGAGTGCATAAGGGCCTCCAGTGATTACTTGAGGGAAGCTTCCCAGAGGAACAGAGGGGAAATCTAATGAAGAAAGTGAGGAATTGAAAGAAGAGAACATTTTAAGGAGTTCTAACCCTATGTCTTTTCTGTTCTAACTGCATGCAGAGGCCTGCAGACTTTGAGATTTCCAGAGATTTGCTATATTTTATTTTCCTCACAGTATCAGTGAAGTCTATCATACCAATTACCAGATTTCCTGCTCTGATAAAAAAATGGCTATAATTCTTTATGCTTCTCAATATTTATGCTCTTTTCATGTGACTTTGAAGCTCTTCCTTTCCATCAAGTGATGAAGTCCTGTCCTCGCCCCCCCCTCCTTGCCCCCCCAGTTTCTGAATCAGGGCTAACCTACTTTGGTAACATATTTTGATGGACGAAGAGATGTGCTAGTTCCAAGCCCATGGTTTCATTTTCCTGGAACCCTGCCTCCACCATAAGATCAAACCTGGCCTGGCCTCCTAAAGAATGGGAGATCTTGTGGAGCAGAGCCAGGAGAACCTAGCTGTCCCAGGCATGTGAATGAGTCCAGCTGAGACCACTGGCCCCACACAGCTTGATCTAGCATCATGGGAAATAGTTATTGTGTTAAGTCACTAAATTTTAAAATTGTTTATGCAGCCATAGCTACTACCATTGGAAGATGGATATGAGGATAAATGAAACAATGTACACAAAATATTCTACCCAGTGACTATCACACAGTAAACAATGACAATTACTATTTTTAAAGATCAAGGTAGAGTTTTCTTCTCTTGGCTTGAATATACAAAAAAAAAAAAAAAAAAAAAAAAAAAAAAAAAAAAAAAAAAAAAAAAAAAAAAAAAAAAAAAAAAAAAAAAAAAAAAAAAAAAAAAAAAAAAAAAAAAAAAAAAAAAAAAAAAAAAAAAAAAAAAAAAAAACCACCAAAAAACAAAAAACAAACAAACAAACAAAAAAAACCCCAAACCCTGGGTAAAGTATTCTATTAGATGGCTCAGTGTTCTTAATCTTAAAGCCAGCTGACCACAGTTTTTCTAAGAGATTTTTATTATTAAAGTAATACTATTTAATAATAAAAATAGTATAATTGTGTGATCCTTAGCTTGATGTTTACAATGAGGGTCATGGAGTAAAATGTCCTTATGTCAGGTAGGATAGGTAGTAAACTAAGGCAGGGAGGAGGAGGGAGTCACATCTCACCCATTGACTCAGCTCTCCTAAGCTCAGTCAGATAAGATTGCTGGGTGTTCTGAACATCACAAGCAGGAGGACGGGATCCCTTGAAACTCTGTGTAGTGGGAAAGGGAGACTCTAGCAATTTTACTAACCTCTGTAGCAATTTCACTAACTAAGACAAAGAGGCTTCACTAGCTGAAAAATAAAGACTTTGTAGATGTATATTAATCCCAAGGTCTAGAAGAGGGAGAAAAAGCGGTACCTAGAAGCTGACAAAGGTATATAACCCCTGAACTCCAGTAGTCGGTGAACTCACATTAGCTGAGTGACCATTTATAGCCAGGTGCTTAAGTGCATAGAACATACTGACTAAAAAGTTTACTACCTTATATCCTCTACATTTCAGAAGCAGACTTACTCTCTCATTTCCACTATATGGGTTGCATCTCACTTGAATTCTTCTCTTGCAAGCAAGACAAGAACCAAGGCAGGGAGCCCCCTGATTCATGTCCCCCTGGTAACACCTGCTGGCTGGAGTTTGTTACCATTACCAATCTTTACTCTTTACACTTATCTCTAAAAGGTAGGCTTGACACTGCCAAGAGAGCAGTTGTGAATATAACCAATTTCTTTTAAGTTTGAAAACATTTTACATCCTCGCAGATGCCCTCTTACTGATTAGTCAAGCCATCCATAGGCCTACTCATCGCCATGAATGCCCCTGAATTCTAAATGTAAACCTACATAATATATTACACCTTAAATCTGTGACTGTCCTGAAATATTGGAAGACAGAAGAAGAGGCCAGTTTCTACTAAGTCTGAAGCACCAACAGGAGTCTGAGCTTGTGTCCTAGAAGAAGCACTGGCATTTGGCTTTTTGTGGCTTTCTAATCTCCTTCAAATAATTTATTAATAATACCTGCTGATATCTTTGGGTCTTTGCTTGGCTTTCTTAACAATGCAGATGACTTTTGTTTGGGATCTAGTTACCTTTTATTTTACCCACAAAGTTACTCTCTGTTTTTTTATGTACCAGATAAAAATAATGAATATTTTCTATTCCAAGTTTAAATGCTGGAACAATCTTTCAAGTTCTCCTAGAAATTGGAATAATCATTAGAGTTCTGGAAAACTTATTTTCTTTAGTAGGCATAAGAATTATCATCATAAATCATTAATTCATCAAATATTTGTTGAGTGATTATTGCACAATAGGTATTGTTCAATGTCTTAGTTTGGGTTCTTCCAGAAGCAGATCATAGGATAAAGGTTTGAGTGCAGGAGGTTATTTTAGAAGTACAACGTAGGTGGAACTTAATCATCTGGGAAAATCTGGGAAAAGGAGTAAAACTCAAACCTCAGAATTATTTTAATTAAAGGGTGAAGAAGCTGGAATATTTTGTTCAAGTCTGGGGTCATTGTCTGAAGGCTATTGTGAAACACAGGGAAGTGTGCATTTTGTGTGGGCAAGGTAATTTTACATGGATTTGGAAAGCAAGTCCTCAGGCATAAAATGCAGCTGCTGTCAATTGGAAATGTGTCTTGGATCATGGGCATCTGTGGGGGTTGGGGTGGGGCACCAACAGCATCTGATACGGTCACTTTACATTTATTATCTCTTTGATTCTTATGATTCCACAAGGAGGACCTCATTACTTCTATTTGTTCAAAGAGAAAACACTGAGGTTTAGATTAACTATAGAATGTGCCCAAGGATACGTATTAATAAGTGGCTAAATCAGGATTTAGAACCATGATAAGGATCATAATCTCTTGAGAAAGTAATGACTTCCCGGATGTCATACAGCTGCTATATAACAGGGATCCCCTATGACCCAGCCCCTGACATTTAGCCTAGTGCCTTTCCGTAGCTGTACCTGCTCGTTCTCATTCCCTGCACATCTCCACCTCTAACTCTGTCTGTACCCTGGAAGTTTGATCTCTGAGTTAGTTCTTATATGTCCCTCTTTAAGGCATTCATTGCTACTGCTGTTTAAATGTCCTAGAAATCAGCAAGGGGAAATCTGAAATTTTCCCTTTCAATGAGTCAAATACCTGTTAGAAAGTCTAGTGTTTCTTTTGGTGACATCCATTCTGACTGAAGACAATTTATTGTCCTTATTGATAACTTTGTTCCCTTGAAATTGCTTTGTTTACCCTCAGAACATGGTCTTTTCACATGCTGTTCCCTCTTCTTGAATGTTCTTTCTCCTTTTCCCCTAGCCGATTCCGATGCCTTCTTCTGATTTTAAGTGCGGATTCTGATGCCTTCTTCTGATTTTAAGTGTCATTTCCCAGAAAGCTATCACTGACCTTCCTAACTACATTAAATTGAAGTAGCTCTTCTTTATAGCACTCTTTGTTGTTACAATTTAGCTTTTGTTCCCCCAAGGGCTCCATCAAAGCCTGAAAACTCTACCAGGAGAGAGACCATGTCAATTTTTATTTATGATTGTTTTCTCCTCAATTAAAACATAAAAGCTGCTCAGTAAATATTATTGAATAAATGGATGATATGAATAGATGCATGTCCATCACTAAGCACCGAGTGTATATATAAAGTTTTGTACTTCATCTACTAGGAAATAACTGTGGATCCTGCTTTAGCACAGACTTAACTCACAGCTTATGCTTAACACTTAAAAAATTCATCCTTTCCCAGGGACCACACCCTGCTATCCATGCCAGGATACCCTTGTGATGCCCCCAAATTATGACAGGATGCATTAAGCTAATTAGGCAACAACCCAAGTGAATCAGTTAAATTTTAAAAGGATAGATATTCTCCCTATTTAAATTGCTCTGTTCATAAAAATAGCAACATGCACATAAGGAAAGTGTATTATCACACAATACACATCAATTATCAGTAAAACTGCTCACCTCCATTTTCTGAAATGCTCATACTGAGGCTTGAGGCTACAAAGTTACTCTGCAGTACAGAGATTTTTCAACAACTGTGCCACAAGAATTATTGAAACATGCAATGCCTGACTATATAGTCAGAGGTAATGACCTCTTTTCCCTTAGATTGTCAAATTAAAAAATGACAACAGCCAACACAACAACATCTATCCAGTGTGAATAAACAAAAATTTATACATATTTTTTTCAGATCAGCAAAAATTACGTCTTTTGGTGTACTGCAGAATTTTAGTAATTAGTTTATGTGTGCCATAAGATGAAAATTGGTGTAAGTCACTGCCCTAGTGTGTCTCCACACTCTTGCACACACCACTTGAAATTCTTTCTCACCAAGACTCAGTTGGGCTCTTTCTAAGTCTATTTATGCCACTTGTACTTGCATATTTTACCATTATGTAAACAATTGAAATATGAACTCAACGACAACAAAAAGTGTTGTTTACTTTAACACTAAGTTGAATGCTCTGAAAATACTCAATAAAGTTCAACTGGAAAAAAAATTAAAAATGTTATGAAATTAGTTATGAGCAAGATGATTATAAAAGATGGAGATACAATCTCAAATATCTAGATGGTGTCTGACCATGACAAATCTCCTTAAGAAACAGAAACTGGAATGATGGAAGCATGCATTTTGGTGTAGCTTATACAAAAATCATGAGGCAAGATTTCATTAGGAGCTGCATATTTCATTTTCTTTATGTGTTAAATGAGAATAGTAAAACTCACCATGGAGTTTTGAAGATTAGTTATAGTAAAGCTTGTTAAGGGTCTTGCCCAGTTCCTGGCTTGTAGTATGTAATTACTTTAGCTTGTCTCCCCTTGTGTGTGAAAGTGCTTTGTAAATGCTGGTGTTGTATAAGTGTCAACTATTCAGGGGACCAGGGAGGAAGCAGCCAGGAGGGGAGGCAGACTTGAAAAGCCTAGAGGTGAATCCAATGGGAGAATTAGATCTAGGATCATTTGCAAATGTTCTCCAATATCTGGGCTGAAACTGCACAAGGGAAGAAGCTGTGTTAGGCTCAAACCTGCAAAAAGTTTCTTTTTCTTTTTCACTTTAATTGAGAAGCCAAACTCAGAACTGAGAAGCTGATGGAAAATGGACTTGGTCAAGTTCACCAGATGCAGCAAATGGTCCCTGCCTTGTTGGGTGGCTTCTCAGTAAAGTCTGTAGCCATCACAGTCTTTCTTTGGAAGATGAAGTAGGACACACAACATTTGAGTTTAAAAAAGCAGAGGAGCCCCAGCTAGGCGGTTCAGTTGATTGGAGTGTCATCCCATACACCAAAATGCTGTGAGTTCCATCCTTGGTCGGGCTATGTACAGGAGGCAACAGATTGATGTTCCTCTCTCTCTCTGTCTCTTCCTCTCACTCTAAAATTAATAAAAACATCCTCAAGTGAGGATTTTTTTTTTTTAAAGCAAGGGAGGAGGCTAGTGACACATCAAATGAGAAAACTTTCTACAAGCACAAAAGAAAACTGAAAAAAAAAAAAGCAGAATTTGAAAGTAAATTTACCAAATTCCTGTGCATCAAGAGCTCATTCTTAAGCACAGATTGATGACTGGACAGGTTTCACTGTTTGAAAATCTACTTATTTCCAGATTCTCAACCAGGAACAGAGCTTATCCACTCTTCCTTCTAAGAGCATTTAAGCACTCAGGGGGAGCAGAATGTTCTGGCATGGACTTCACCAAGTACAACTCTGGACTATGGCAAGCAGGCTGCATTGGGAACTGGTATTTCTGCATAATCAACCATTTAAAAAACATCCAACAGTGTCATATCTGAGGATAGTATGGATTTGAGTAGAATAATGACACTTGGATGGTTGTGCCTGGCTTGTCGCTATAGTGAAGAGGTTAAACCCTGCAAATACATGAATATGAACAAGTCTGCTCACTCTGGTTGTCTGCCATGCAGTATCAGAAGAGTTTAGAGAGGAAGGGATACATTAAGCAGGCTTCTTTGAAAAATTATTTTTGTATCTGGTTGACAAAAATTTTTTTCTTGGGGACTTTCTTAATGAAATTATTGTCTTAGTCAGTTCTGGCTGCTATAACAAATTAATTACCATAGACTAAGTGGCTTATAAATAACAATATATTTCTCACAGTTCTGGAGGATGGAAGTCCAAGATCTGGATATCATCATAGTTATGGTCTGGTAAGAACCCTCTTCTGGGTTATGGACTGTGCCTTATGTGGTATGAAGAGCAGAGAGACAGAGCAAATGCTCAGGTCTTCTGAAAAAAGGCATGAATCCCACAAATAAGGGCTCTACCCTCATGGCCTAATCACCTTCCAAAGTCCCCACCTCCTAATACCATGGCATTGGGGGTTAGGGTTTTTGGAGTGACACATTCAGTACACAGCAATCAGAATTTTGGTAGAGAGTAGTGAGTAAAATTATTTGAAAGAAAAAACATCCAACTGAATTCTCATTATTTTTCTTTATTTTATTTTTAGTGTTGTTCAAATATAGTTGTCTCCATTTGCCCCCCACCCCACCCATCCCCACCTCCCACCAGCATCTCTAACCCTCTTTGGTTTTGTCTGTGTGTCCTTTATACATGTTCCTTGATAATCCTTCCTCTCCCTGCCCAGCCCACCCCACACATTGTTATCATCTCTGTCCTTCCTTCTGGTTACTATGAGTTTGTTTTTTTATTTCAATGTCTTCTGTTTATATTTTGCTTTCTTGTTTGTTTTGTTGATTAGGTGCCACTGATAGGTAAGATCATGTGGTATTTGTCTTTCACCTCCTGGTTTATTTCACTTGATCTTAATGCTCTCCAGATCCATCCATGCTATTGCTAAGGGTAGGAACTCCTTCTTTATTTTTGTTGTATACTATTCTACTGTATAAATGTACCACTAGTTTTTGATCTACTCATTTACTGTTGGGCACTTAGGTTGCTTACAGCACCTGGCTATTGTAAATTGTGCTGCTATGAACACTGAGGTGCATAGGTTCTTTTGAATTGGTGATTCAGGATTCTTAGGGTGTAATCCCAGCAGCAGATTTCCTGGATCAAAAGGCAGTTCCATTTTTAGATTTCTGAGGAAATTCCATACTGTTTTCCACAGTGGCTGCACCAGTCTGCATTCCCAACAACTGCACTAGGGTTTCCTTTTCACAACCTCACCAGCACTTGTTTGTTGATTTGTTTATGATGACCATTCTGACAGGTGTGAAGTGGTATCACATTATAGTTTCAATTTGCATGTCTCTGATGGCTAGTGATGTGGAGCATCCTTTCATGTGTCTCTGGGCCCTCTGTATGTCTTCCTTGGAGAAGTGTCTGTTCAGGTCCTTTGTCCATTTTTTAATGGGTTGTTTGTCTTCCTGAAGTAGTAGTGTGAAATCTTTATATATTTTGGAGATCAAACTCTTGTCCTAGTATCATTTGCAAATATATTTTCCCATATGGTTGGTTCCCTTTTCATTTTGCTGATATTTTCTTTTATTTTGAAGTACGATTTGCTTATTCTTTCCTTTGTATCCTTGTTTTAGGGGATGTATAGGTGAAAATATTGATATATGGAATATGAGATTTTACTGCCTATGTTCTCTTCTAGGACTTTTATGGTGTCATGACTTATATTTAAGTCTTTTATCCATCTTGAGTTTATGTTTACTTTTTTTGTTTTTGGCAAGTGAAGTTACAGCTTTTATTTAAATGTTGCTCCAAGGGCTGTAACAAAGATATTCAGGAGAAAGAAATTATACATTTCCTCCTTCTCTTCTTACTCTGTGTTGAAGGAACAAGCATTTCTGCAGTACTGTCTCTCTTTTTTAAAATATTTTAATCACTTTTATTCTGGTTTCCTTTTTTAAAAAATTTATTTTAATGTTCTTGTACAGTTTTCTGTCTTTTGCTCCTATTCCAGCCCACCACCCCAGCCCTCCCCACCCCCTCCCATTTCCACCCCCGCTAGTTTTGTCCATGTGACCTTTATACTTGTTGCTCCAAACTCTTCCCCTTTACCCCTGAAATTCCCTCCCCTCTCCCCTCTGGTGACTATCAACCCCTTCTCAATTTCAGTGTCTTTGGTTATATTGTGCTTGTTTGTTTGTTCTGTTGATTAGGTTCCTG